>PVJH01002966.1:0-154111 GCA_004026705.1 Nesogale talazaci
CATAGCACATGGTGAAGTTACTCATTTTTCCTGCTATCATTCTTGATATATATTTTAAAATCAGAACATCTTAAAGCCAGAATGTTTTTCTAAGTAATAAATAAATAGCATTATCATAAGAACTGCTAATACATTACCATTGACATTAATATTGAAATTAATAACTTGGAAAAGCTTCACATTTTTATTAGAGCTGTCTCTTCTCAAATATAAATGATTTAGAATCCAGTTGTGAAAAGCTGAATCCAGACAGGGTTATAATAGCAATTTAAGTGGTTTACAGCTCAAATTTCAGCACTGTGTTTTTCCCATTTGTATTAAAAACATTTAAAATATTGTCTATGTAATTTTGAATCCTATGCCAAATACTAATAAAAAAAACCTTCATGTACACATCTGTTCAATTCTGAAAAGTTAATGTTTTATTAGCTTTCTAAAGCAAAAATTAGCATTCAATCACCATTTGGTGATTTGATTAGCTATTTCAAAGTGCGAACCCAAATATTTAGAAAGACAAAGTCATCCCCGGTGACTTCAATTACTCCTTTATGCTTTTGAAGAGGTGGCTGATTGGTGTTTTTCATTCTGTCCACTCAACGAAGATTTTTTTTGTAGTTCTTTTAAGTAAGAAATAAATAAGCCTTACTGTTAAAGATAAGCACTTTAGCATATTTATTGTTGTTGCCAAAGTAAAATTCCCTGGTCACATCTAAATCTGTCCCTTTAAGGACATTTTATTTTACTAATACTGCAAAAAGTATTTCTTTAAAGTATGAACACTGAAATTCAAGTTCTTAGGAGTGCCTCTCAGCTCCACTTTGTGTTAGACCCACCACTCTTTTGTCAGTCTGTTGTACTGTGGTAAGTTATATGCTACAGTAATTCTGGTATAGCTAGTGTTTCAAACACCAGCATGGGTGTTCACGCTGAACAGTCTTCAGTAGAGCTTCCAGACTAAGACTAGACACAAAAAAGAAATATGCAGTCAGTCCTTTGCATAAGCATTAGTCAGAAAAATCCCTATGCATATCTGTAGACACAGTGCAGAACAGAAGACATCCTCCCCCCCCAACAAAAATCTGAAGAGGAGCTACCTTCTCAATGCAGAGTGAACTTTGATGACACGAATGGAATAGACAATTGAAACATTCATTTGCGAATGAAGCATGGATCAAAATGAGAGAAAGAGAAAAGTAGCTACAAACATCATTTAATAATCAGATTATATAACGTACAAAGCATTGCTCTGAAAAATTAGAACTCATCAAAAATAAAATGGAACACATAAAGATAGATATTTTAAGTATTAGTGAACTAAATAGACAAGAGGTTTGCATTTTGAATTGGATAAACATGGTTTACTCTATCAGAACTGACAAATTTAAAAAGATGTCATCACATTCTTCATGAAAAAGAACATTTCAAGATCTATCTTGAGGTGTAATACTCCCCTGATAAGATAATATTTATGCATGTATTTAAGATCAGTTAAGACAACTGTGATTCAAATGTACAAATCAACTACTAAATCAATGATGGAGGGGAAAAATATACTAACAGCTTCAGTTTGATATTGATCAAACACATAACCAAGATGTATTGAATACTGGTGATTGAATTATAAAATTAAAAACAAATGGATTCCGTAGTTGAAAATATGGTCTTAATGATAAAAATAAAGCTGTAGATTGAATGATAAAATATTGTAAGTTCAATAATTTATTCATGGCAAATGCCATTTTTTCTGCAAAATGAATGGTGACTATACATATGCAGTTTGTGAGATAGAACACATACGAATAAAATTGACTACATCTGTGAGAGGAAATGATGGAGAAGTTCAATATCATCAGTTAAAATAAGTCCTGGGACATATTATGGAATAGACCACATTGTTCAGGTTAAAACTGACCATTTTTAAAACAAGTTCACAAGAGACAAATACTATAACAGATAATTACACATTGGATGCCAATGATGAGAGATTAAGCAAGTCATGGTAAGGCATCACGAACATCACACGTGAAGAGAGTGGAAGGTCATCATAAAGATGGAAGAAGGAGTCAAACGGATGTCACGAGATACTCTGAAACTGGCTCTTGAACAAAAAGAGTAACTAAGATGATTGGAATAAATGATAAAACACAGAAACTGAACAGAACATTTCAAGAGAAGCTGAAAAATAGAAAGTAAAACTTTCTATTTCTATAATGAAATGTGCCAAGAGCTACAGTTATGAAAAACAGAAGGGAAGAGCGAGCTTAGTGCTTCTCAAACTGAAAGAAAAGAATGAAAAGTTTGTGCTCCAAGTTAAACTTTTGAGGGCTTCTGTAAGCAAAATATTTAATGATGCAGGGAATATCAAAAGAAGAGGGAAAGTATACAGAAAGTTGCTGTACCAAAATAGAATTGACTGTCATTCAATTATTTCAAGAAGTAGTATGTGATCAAAAACCCAATCAATGGAAGGTAGAAGTCCAAGTTGCATGAAGGCATTAGCAAAAAAAAAATAGAGCTCCAGAAATTTATGGAATAATGATTTAAATTAGTCAACAACCTGGCATAGTGGTGAAAGCAGTTAACTGATGGTTAGAGAGAGATCCTTATTTTTGCCCATTTCAAAGAAAGATGACACAACACAATGTGGAGAATTTGGAAGAAAACCATTAATATCATATTCATGTAATTGTGTTAAAGGGACTTCAAAAACAATTGTAGCAGTACATCATAAAGGAGCATCCACAAATTAAAGTTGGATGCAGAAGAGTACATGGAAGATGAGTTATTATTACTGATATTAAATGGATCTTGACTGAAAGATGTTCATTTGCATCTTATTGACTATGCATTTCTGAAAGCAGGAATTAGTTGAAACACTTACTGATGAAGATCTGTCTATAGCCTTAGTATCTATAGTTCAATGTAAAGAAAGCAAATATTCTCACAACTGGACAAATAAAACAACATAATAGGTAGAGAAAGTATTAAAATTGTTAAATATTAAAAAATGATATCATTTCACTCAGCTACACAATAAAAAGCTCATGGAATTAGCCTTCAAGAAATCAAACTATGGGTCTTTTGGGAAAATGGTGATGACTAAGAGAGAGTGCATGGGGAGCTCCATGATAAGTGCTGAATTGGGAGAGTGGGAGGAGGATTGTGGGGTCAAGGAAGTGTATTCAGGTCTTGCAACACTCAGGACCCTGTCCCAGAGCACGGGCTAGCCATTCCTGTGGCTCTGCTTTGCCTTGCCCCTTTACCCATGCTGCTGAACAGCAGTGAGACTTGTAACCAGATACCCCACCAGCACCAACTGGTGCAGCCTGTGCCATTCCACTCCCTCCACTCCCCAATTTATGGTTGTAAATAGAGCAGCAGCCATGCAAGTAGATTCCAAGTGGGGTCTGAGGAACCAGCCCGATAGGTACTCATAGCCCATGCTGTTCCTGGAGCATATGTCTCATGCTACAGAGTGCTTCAGCCTCCTGAAGCACTTCAGCAGAGACCCAGAGGGCCTGAAAATCTGTGCAATACTTCAGCAGAGAGTTTGGTCCCTCACCCACCATGTTCATGGGACCTGTGCATCCAGTGGATCATGCTAGTGTTGAGAAGCTGGAGAAGCCACAGAGAGACCAGTGCCAGCACTGAGATGTTTCTACCACCACTGGATACACAAGACTGGGCACCCATTGGCCTGTGATTGTCCTGGCATCATTGCATGTTATAGACTGGTATTGGACATATGGGCTAATATCAGACTTGTGAACTTGGACTGCGTTGGGTTGGGATGCTTTCTCAATGTTCCATTCCTCTTGTATATAAACCTCTCTCTTAAATACATATGTGTGCTTATGAATTTGTTTCTGTAGTTTACCTGGACTAACACAATAATCATAGTAGGAGACTTCAACAGAACATTCTCTAAGAAAGATAGATCAGCAGGTAGAAGCACAACAAAGAAGCTACAGAACGAAACTTGACAATTAAATAATTCGAACTGATGAACATATTTAGAGCTCTCCACTCAACTGAAAATAATTCACATTCTCTTCAAGTTCACATGACTCATATTTGAAAATAGACCACATGCTGGGACACAAGTTAAGAGTGAGCAAATTCAAACATCTAGAGATCCCTCAGATTTCCTTCTCTGAGCACTATGCCATACGGCTGGAAGATAACAAAAGAAAGATTAAAAAAAACAGGGCAAACACTTCAAGGATGAATAACCAAATTGGAGTTAAATTAGGAAATTTCTAGAAATTAACGAGAATGAGAATGCAACATGGCAACACCCGTGAAATAGCAAAGGCAGTTATCAGAGGTTGCTTTACAGTGATAAATGCACACATGAAGAAGGAAGAGAGATTTATGGTTGATACTCTATCATAAAACCTTCAGCATTTGGAAGAGTTAACAGAATAATCCTTCTAAAACAGGGCAAAAGGAATTGTAAAAATCAAGGTGGACATATACGAGTGGGAGAACTAAAAACAACAAATATCTATGGGGGGAAAATCAACTCAGTAAAGCATTGATTCCTCAAAAGCATTAACAAAAACCTTGGCAAACCTAACAAAAGACAGAAAGGAGCAGATGTCAATAGTCAGGATGAGGGATTAAACAGGGGACATTGCAACAAACCCTCATGAAAGTAAAGAACTAATTGCAAAGTAATATGAAGACTGTACTTCAATGAACACAGCAACCTGAAAGACATGGAAAAATACTTGGAAAAGCAAACCCCTCCCAGGTTATCTCACATAGTTGTCCAGAATCTGAATAGACTGATAACAAAGGTAGAAATAGAAAAGATTATCAAGGAACTAGTGACTAAAAAAGGTCCCATCCCAGGTGCTTTACAGGAGAAATCTATCAAGTATTCAGGAAAGAGCTGACACTAATTCTACACTGACTCTTTCAGAATATAGAAAAGGATGGTAAACTCACAAACGTCTTGTGTTAGTCCGGGTAGACTAGAGGAACAAATTTCATAGACATGTATATGGATATAAGGAAAGGGTTTATTTACAAAAGGAATGGAACACTGAGAAAGCATCCCAACCCAGTCCAGTTCAAAGTCATAAGTCTGATATTAGCCCATATGCCTGATACCAATCTATAATGTCTCCTTCCGACTCATGAAGTCAGAGGTCAGTGGGTGCAGAATCCTGGTGCTGGCAGGGGTCTCCCCATGACTCCTTGCTTCCAGGGCTCAGGGTCCATGAACAGCATGCAGTGGTGGCAGAAACAACTCATCGCTGTCAGGGGTCTCCATGTAGCCTCTCCAGCTTCAGAGATCTGCCTTCATCAGGGCAAAGCTGTGTGGCTTCTCCTCTGGCTCCTCAGGCACTGCCATCTTGTCTTGTCCGTTAGTCTCTGAGACTAACTCCCAACAACTGGGGAGAAAGCTTCTCATCTCCACGAGGGAAATATCGTGAGACTTCCCAGACGTATCAGGAGAAAGCCATGCCCACACAGAGGCCTCATTGGCTACTCAATGGCTATCTCCAGATTAACAGGCTAGACTCCACCCCTACTTCTCAATCATGAAATTAACATAAGCACATGACTGCCACACACCTTCTATGAAGCTAGCCTAACATTGGTGATACCCATACTGGGCAAGGTTTCCATAAGAATAGAGAAGTATAAGCCAATAGCTCTAATTAACATTGGAGCAAAAATCCTTTACAAAAGTATGTGTATATATATATAAAATAATTGATCAAGTGGGAGTCACACCAGGGATGAAGGGATGGTTCAACATCTGAAAGGCCACTAGCATTATACACTGCATTGAGAAGAAAAAGGACAAGAATCACATATAATATCAACAGACACAGAAAATCATTTGGCAACAGTAAATACACTTTTCTAATTAAGATACTCAAGAAGCTAGGA
The DNA here is from genome assembly GCA_004026705.1 of Nesogale talazaci. Taxonomy (NCBI): domain Eukaryota; kingdom Metazoa; phylum Chordata; class Mammalia; order Afrosoricida; family Tenrecidae; genus Nesogale; species Nesogale talazaci. The sequence goes on from PVJH01002966.1 coordinate 5,908, forward strand.
TTGGAAGGAAATTAACTCAATATAATACATTCTATATAAGAAGAACCCATAGCCAGCATTATAATCAATGGAGAAAAGACAAGAATATTCCCACTAAAAAGGGGAATCAAGAAAAAGGGAGGATCAGAGAGGATATCATTTGTCCCCACTTTTACTCAACATAGTCTTGAAGATCCTAGCTAATATTTAAGGCAATGGAAGGTACATTAGAGGAACATATCTGGGGACAGAAGAAGTAAAATTGTTGTGATTTGCAGATGATACAGTTTTATATATTGAGAACCCCAAAGGTTCCACAATAAAAGAGCTGGAAGTGATGGAGGAATATGGTACATTAACAGCATACAAGATCAACAAGCAGAAGTCAATCAGATTGCTAAATACAACTGATGGGATTACAATAAAAGAGACCCAGAGGGTAGTGCCCTTCACAAAAACCAAGCAAATTACAATATCTTGGGATATATCTAACCAAGAACCCCACAAAGTCTGTTTGAGGAAACTTACAGAACCTTATTACATGAAACCAAAACAGACCTTCACAAAATGGAAGAATATCCCATGCTTGTGGATTGGGTAGACACAGTATTGTAAAGATGTCCATCCTATCCCAGGCACCATATAAATTCAAAGCAATCCTAATAAAAAAGTCAGCATCCTATTTTCAAAGAAATGGGGGAAAAAACATGACTACCAACTTCATAAGAAAAAGAAAGAAGCCCAGAATTGGCAAAGAATTCCTAAAGAAGGTTAAAGTGGGTGGACTTGCATTACCTGACTTTAAAACCTCTTATATAATCACTGTCATCAAAATAGCATTGTATTGGTATAATAATATAAACTCATACCAATGGATAAGATCAAAAACCCTAGAAATAAAAATAGCAGCATATAGACAACTGATCTCTGATAAGGCTCCAAAAATATCAAATCCTATGCAGATACCTTTTTAAATAAATGGTGCTGGAAAAACTGGATATCAACCAGTAAAAGAATGAATCAAGACCCTTACCTCTCCATACACAAGAACAAATTCAAGGTGGATCACAGAATTAGAGGTAGATCCTCAAATTATCAGACTCATCAATGAGAAAATTGGAACAATGCTAGGAAACGTAGCAAGGGGCTTACATGGCTATCAGCAATAATGAAAGGTACACACACAGAGGAAGAGAAAATAGACATGTGGGACAAGATGAAACACTTGTGTGCATTGAAAGACTTCATCAAGAGAGCAATACAAGAGCCCAGAGACTGAGAAAAGATATTCAGAAAGGACGTATAAGACAAAGGGTTTTTTACTAAAATCTACAGAATATGGAAACTTACAAGAAAAAAAAAACTAATAGCTCTCTGAGGAGGTGAGCAAAAAAAAAAATCAAATAGGAGTTTTACAAAGGAGGAAATCTGAATGGCCAATAAACATATAAGAAAGTGTTCCCGATCATTAGCCATGCAGGAAATGCAAATGAAAACAACTATAATATGCCACTTACCACCCACAAAGATAGTCCAATTAGCAAAAAAAATACCCAGAAAGCAACAAATTTTGGAGTGGTATGGTGAAATAAGAACTTTCAGTCACTGCTGGAAAGTGATTTTGGTGAGATCTAAACTGAGTTAGCTTACAACTCTACAATTCCACTCCTGGGCTTTACCCAGAAGAAAGAAGAAGCAGAGCACAACCCAACATCTGTGGTGCAATGTTCATCACTGAACAGATGACCATTTGGGATGAACTATGCATCCCTAAAGAATAGGGATGGAAAGATGAAACAACTCATCTTATGAAAGGAGTTGGTGAATATTATACTATGTGAAGTTAGCCAAGCAGAAAAGGTCAAGTACAACATGAGTCCAGTGAGGTAAGGTCAAAGAGAAGAATGGGCATAAGGAACAAGGCATGTAGCACACACTTCCTGGACTGAGGATCAGCTACTATGGCATGAACTAAACAAAACACAGTGATTCATACATCATCCAAAATAAAAGAAAAGAAAAAGATATAGATTGCCCCTATGCTGAAAGGCATATTCCCTACCTTACTCATGTTTCTTTAAGGCCCATGGGGAAGGGGTGTGTATACGCATAAGTAAAAATACAGCAAAGAAGGACCAGGACAGTCACCCACCCAAGGAAAGGGTATTGTTTTATTCTCCTCCACAGGGTAGATAGATAGATAGATAGATAGATAGATAGATAGATAGATAGATAAGGCATGATGTTCTCTCCGTGGTGACAGCTACAGAGGTTGGTCCTGAAGGTACAGTTCATGGAGAAAAGCTGGTCTGACCTGCCCCCAGGTAGGCAAACCAAGAGGGGTGTACCACACACCAGCAATGGGAGCAAAGCCCCAAAGTCCCTCAGGTATCTAGATTGTAGTCTTATGACTCAGTGGCTAGCACTTGGCACCTCATCTGAATAGTTAGGGGTGACTCATAAGGGGTCCACACTGAAAGTCTAAAGATGTAAAGGGGTGTGGTGTGGTGGGGGCATTAGACCACTCCATCCCTTATTACAGGAAGAGCAATAGGGACTTGTGGGATGCATGCTTCTTGGACACAGATGCTGTGGACTAAAAGGATATAAGTGCTGTTAGGTAAAAAGGTCTGGGATATGGATCCCTGGAAGAAAAGGTGATTGGGCTGATGGATTACGTGATAGGTAGGTTTGTTGTGTTAACATGGCCAATGAGCACATGTGAGATCAATTGAAGGGTGGAGATATAAATGGCTTGGTGAGTCTCATATTTTTCTCTTGCTCTTGGATCTTCAGTCCAGTCAGCTGCCTTGTCTGTCCTGTGCCTTGATCTGCAAGCTTCACTACCCAAGGAACACCTATTCTGTTGACTTTTTCACTGTGAGCTGAGTTTCCTTCAAGCCCTACTTCTCTAAGTTCCTGGAACATACATCTCTTGGGCTGGGGACTGTCAGGTCCTGTCATCTGGCTGACTATTAGTGACTTGCTGTTTGATGCTTGTGATGGGATAGCCAGAATTGCTCTACAGAATACTACTCGGCGGCCCTCAAGACTCAAAGGACTGTCAGTGTACTAGCTTTCTCACGCAAGTGAGTTGCACCGAGTCATTTGTATTGCTTTATAGATTAGTTAACTGTTTATTTCTTATGCTAGATATCTTTTCAACTATATAAATATATAGAGAGAATTAATAGTGTCCTGTTTTTGTTTCTCTAAAGAACCATGTCTAATATAGATTATAACAAATCATTCTTACTATGTTACAAAGTGAGATTCATTTCCTGTTATTTGTCTCAGGATACCAGTCAGACTTGGAACTATTTGTATGGTCTCTCTCTCTCTCTCTCTCTCTCTCTCTCTTTCAAGGCTATCTCCATAATATGGACAGCATAAGCAATCCCAAGCAGACAGCAATGTGACAGACAATTCTGGGTGGGTTCAAGAGGGGAAGAGGTGGGGGAGGTGAGTGGTGAGCCAACAACAACAAAGACAGGGGAACGTCAGGGTTCTAAAATTGATGGTGGGGAAGATTTCGTATTCCTGGTAGTGTTTATAGTTGAAATATATCTAAGAGGGAGTTCTGTGAGGTGAATGATGGGTAAGTAAATATGATAGTGGGGAAAGAGGAAAGAAATAGAGGAGAGAAGAGTAAAGTAAAAATTTGGTATATAGTAAAATGACCAGATTTTAAGTGGAACACCATTGATTGGGGGGAGGGGAGGTTCTTGATTAAAAATTTGGTCTATATGGAGTAACAAAAATGTTAATAGAATGCAAAAATAATATTGTAATATATTTATTTAATTTTAAAACACCACAGGATGTGAGACAAATTGTTAAAAAGCATGACGTCTGGTCACCATAATCTATAGGTATGAACATAAATATGTATATATGTAAATATAAGTGTATCTGTCTATATATATGTAAATAGCACAAGGAAGCAGATGGACTTTGAGTATCTACTTAAATCTTACCTAAGCACAAGACAGTTTGTTCTAATAATGGGACACTTTATGATACTTAGCTTCCAGACCAGATTGCTGAAGACAAGATGGGTACAAATGTGGTCAAGAAAACTGATGGTCCCTGGATATTAAAAGATATAGTGTTTGGGGGTCTGTACGGCTTTAAATGGCCATCTAGTAGGGAAGTAACACAGCCCATGTGGAAGAAGCACACCAGTTTGTGTGATCATGAGGTATCAACAAGAATTGTTATCAGATGTTCAAAAGAAGCAATTGAATTGATGGGAAGGAGTATGGACAAAGTGGAGACCCCAAACCTACTTGTAAGTTAATTGGAGTCCCTGAGAGAAAGGACACATGGAAGAAATGATAAATCCAGGGTGTGGTATAGCTGAAACACATAACTACCCTTTTCTCGTTCTTTAATATTTCCTCCCCTAACTAGTATGGTTTTTTTTAACCTCATTAATCTTGTTAGACCTGCATATGCTCATTTATATAATTAAGATCATTCAATGCAAGAAAGTCAGGATAGATAACCCTTCAGAAGTAGTACTGGGGGTAAAATGGTTCCCTGAGGGTATAGAAAGGGGGAGGGACTTAGGTTAGGAGATGAGAAGTGGGGAGGGGAAGTTGATAGCAGAGATAACTGTATAACCTCACTAAAAGAGAAGAAATAACAGAATTATAGGTGAGTGGATAATACTGGATGGGGTAAGATATATATATATATATATATGTGTGTGTGTGTATATATACACACATATACATATATATAAATAATAAGGGTTCCTGGGTGGCAGGGTGTGGGAGGGAGGGGTTAAAGGAGAGTTGGTATCAAAGAGTTCAAGAAGAAAGCAAAGGTTTGAAACTGATTGTGGTAGAAATTGTACAGTGTTGCTTGATATAACTGAATTATGGAATGTTATGATATCTGTAAAAGCTTCCAATAAAATGACTAATAAAAAGAGAGAAGAACTCACATATATTGCATTGTTCAATATGACTACACAAGACCTCTTTAAAGTGTTGAAGAGAAACTATGTTAATTTGAAAACCAAACATGTTCTAATTGTTGCCTCATATGCAGATGAAAGGTGTACAGAGAACAAGGAAGAATTGCTGAAAAGAATTTCTGCATTTGAATTATGGATTTGGCAAAGTACCATGGGCTTCTAGAATAAACAATTCTTTTTTGGAGAATGTGTAGCCAGAATGTTCCTTAGAATCAATGGAGACTTTATTTCAAGTGTTTCAGACAAGTTATCAGGAGAGACTATGGTAAAGGACATCATGCTGGAAAAGCACAGGGTCAGGGAGAAAGAGGAAAGTAAGTATTCAACAAACTGGATTGACCAAGTGACAATCACAACAGACTTGCACATCACTGGAATAATGAAGCAGTCTTGGCAGGTGTTGTCCTGTTGTGCATGGAGTCACTGAGTTGAAGGTAACTCAAATGCACATCACACCGTTTGCTAGGTCTGTGTATTTGGGTGACTTATTTAATCTCAGTCTATAAGAATAGTCTTTATCTTATAAGAATGTTATGAGAAAATAAGTGAGCGAGAAAAGAAAAGTGAGACAGTACTGCAACACAGTAAATGTCAAGAAATACCTGTTAATGTTATCATTACATTAGTATAAAATACTTTTAGCGTTTTGTAAGACTGTGATTAACACTTTCTATAGGAATCTGTGCTTATTCTATCATGGTCACATAGGTCTTCATTTTATTCTTTTAATATATTAACCTTGTCTCACTTCAGGGCACGAAAGTTGAGGTCCTTCCTACAAGAAATAATCTCTCCATACCTTCTGACATGTCATTTAGTTTAGTTTCTTCAAATGTCACCTCTTCAGAGGGTGCCCATGAGCACTTTGTCAAACGTAACACCCTCTCCTCCAAAATCCTTACCCTTTTTATCCTGCTTGTTTCTTTTTAATACTAGTTTTGGCATCTGCATTACATATTTCTTTGTGTACTTATTTGTGAATTGTATTCATTTCACAAATATAAGCTTGGTAATTTAAGAACCTGATTTTTTCTCTAATGATTAGAAGAAGGCATGCTAATTTTAGATATTTTGCAAAAAATAGAATAGCAGAGAAAATGAGATTCCTGTTACTGTTTTGTTTGCTATATCCAGGCATTTTTCCATTTTTGGGATATATATGGGATATATATATATACACACAGAGAGATATCTGTGTGTATAAATGTTGTATGTATGTTGTATATACACACAGCACAAAGACACAATATATATATGTATACACACAAATATATATAGCTTTAAAAGTGCATGGGGACATATTGTTATTTTCCATTTACTTTTGAAACTCTCGTGTGTGTTATGTAATTTTATTTTCCAATTCTTAGTTATACATATTAATATGTTATATAATGTTATGCTATTTTGCATTAAATGAAATATATTCCAATGCCACCGCTATAATTAGCTTGCATTTTGATTTAGTATTATTCCTCAAATATTTTTCATTTAGACTATTCCTAGGTTTTTCTTTTAAATTCTTTCATAGTTGTGGCGGTCATGTGCTTACGTTAATTTCATGATTGAGATGTAGGGGTAGAGTCTAACCTGTTAATCTATAGATAGCCATTGAGTAGCCAATGAGGCCTCTGTGAGGGCATGACTTTCTCTTGAGACTTCTGTGAAATCTCGCGATATTTCCCTCATGGAGATGAGAAGCTATCTCTCCAGTTGTTGGGAGTTAGTCTCAGAGACAACAAACTACGGACAATACAAGATGGCTGCATCCGAGGAGCTGGAAGAGCCGGAGAGCCACATGGCCTTGCCTTGATGGGGCCATACCTCTAAAGTTGGAGAGGTCGCCTGGAGACCCTACACAGCACTGAGTTGTTTCTGCCACCACTGGAAGCTTTTGATGGACCCTGAGCCCTGGAAGCAAGGAACCATGAGGGGACCCCTGCCAGCACTGGGAATCTGCACCCACTGGTCTGTGACTTCATGAGTCAGAGGGAGACATTATAGACTAGTATCATACATATGAGCTAATATAGGACTTATGACTTTGAACTGGACTGGGTTGGGATGCTTTCTCAGTGTTCCATTCCTTTTGTATATAAAACACTCCCCTATAACCATATGTGTGTCTATGGATTTATTTCTCTAGTTTACCTGAACTAAGTGAATAGTTTTCTACATAAAATTTTCATCTGTTTCTAATTCTTCTTTTAAAAAATTCACCATCAGAAAATGTAATCAATTTAATTAAGTACCTGGATATATATATATATATATATACACACATATATATATACACACACACATACACACACACACACATATATATATGGTCTCAGGAGTTTAAATTTGAGTGGTCTCAGGAGTTTAAATTTGCCATCCTTCCCACAAGAGAAAGATATGATAATTTTTAAAATGAATATTATAGCCTAGAAATCCTCTGTCATACAGGATCCTTATGGAACCAATTCAATAGCAGTGGATATAGTTTTCAGTTTCTACATATATTTTATTTCATAACTTTTCTAAATTAGGCATCAATATTATTCTAAAATTTGCTAACTTAATAAATTCATAAAAGATATACTTTCCAAAATATATTAATGATTTTCTAAAATAAATCAATATTCATGCTGATATTAAGAATTTTGACAGCTCCTAAGAATATTACAAAGACAAGACCTTATTGAAATGCACATTTTATATACAAAACATGAATTTCTGGCATGGGTATATCTCATAGTCCAGTCATCTCACAATAAAGACCATCAATAACTAATGGGTGATTTAGAGCTGAAGATGTTAGAGGTAGTAAAAACTGAATCATGTTATCCCTCTGTGGTTTCAGGATGATTGTCTGTGATTGTGTTCCATCTGTGTTTATAGGAATAGTTTTGTTCTTGTGACTTATGTTTCCAAGCCTTTTTCTCAAGGTACCAAAGGTACTAGTTATAAATTGTGATCTGCCAGTTGACATTAATGTTGTCCTGAAAACGGTAGTTTTGATATTTCCAATAAAGAAAACCAATGATCTTGAAACACATCTTATTTCTCTTAAGGATTTAGAATTCTTTTTCTTTAAATTACATTTTTTATATCATATTGCTATTTTATGCCCTATTTATTAATACCTATTGAGAGAATAATGTATATTCTCGCATTTCCATGGTACATTATATTTATGACCACTTCAATCAGAAAATGACTATATTTGAGATACTTTGGACTCAAATATCAAATAGGATATGTTATCATTTGGGTTAAAATTAACTGAGCAAAGAGCACACTGCCAATATAGAACAATTATGAAGGAAGTAACTAATAATCACCTTTACTACAGAATACTTGCAGTGAACAGCAATGGGGGTGGACATAGGTCACCTGCTCTGGCTTCTCTATTACTGAGTGGCAAGAGTCAGACATGCCTTTACCTCCTTTCATTTATTCCTCCCATGGTACTCTATTTCTATGTTGTATTTAAGAATTCATTACAATGGCCACACAAAGCACACAGACAATGCTTATAATTAAGGGAGTTCATGAGGCAAATTAGTAAATCATCACCCGTCAGGATCAGCAACTAGCAAACATTAGTTCACAGCAATCCTGCTCTTGAATTAGCGGTCAAAGCTTCCATTGGTCCTCAGTTCCTTAGCCATAGTCTCAGCCACATGAGAAAGGTTCCCTTCATCTCAGCATGGCTCCTCTGAGTCTCTGTGCTATGGTCTGTGGTGCATGTGCTCTCTGCAGTTTCTGTCACTTCTGACAGAAATCTTGGATCTGTTCTTCCAAATGGTCTTGTGATTTCCTTCTGTGTCCCAGGTTGCTCTTTTACACTGAAGAACACTTTGGTCACATGGTTTGTCTGTCGGGAGACCATACCCAGACAGAGTAAAAAGGCTAATGTCTTAAGCTTCAAGCTCCAGCACACTAGAAAGATATCCCTAAGGAAGCAAAGGGTGTGGCTGGACTCACACCCTCAATTACTATCAGGTCTTGAGCCAATTGGAATTCCATCAATTAGCAACACAAACAAACAAACAAACAAACAATGAACAAAAAACTCACTGCCATGGAGTCATGCCCACTCAGAGTGTCCTGTAATACAGGGTGGAACTATATAGGTTTCCTATATAGGACTAATATAGGACTCGAACTCTAACAGGCAAGTAGAAATCTCCTCCTGCTTCATGGCCATGGAGTCGATGCCAACTCAGAGCAGCCCACAGAGCAGCGAAGAACTGCCCCCGCCCTGGTGGGGAGGAGGAGGGGTTCTAAGACTGTAATTCTTTTTTTTTTTTTAATTAAAAGAGCATTTTATTTTATTTTTATTTTTAAATCATTTTATTGAGGGCTCCTACAACTCTTATCACAATCCACACATACATCCATTGTATGCCAAGCACTTTTGTACATTTGTTTCCTTCATTATTCTCAAAACATCTGCTTTCTACTTGAGTCTTTGGCATCAGGTCCTTATTTTTCCCCTTCCACTCCACTCCCTGCTGCGCTGCCCCCCTCCCCCAGCCACCATGAACCATTGATAATTTATAAATTATTTTTACTTTATCATATCTTACACTGCCCGATGTCTCCCTTCACCCACTTCCCTGTTTTCTGTACCCCAGAGAGGGAGTGATATGTAGATCCTTGTAATCTGTCCACCCTTTCTACCCTACTTAGGGGTCATATGCTTATGTTAATTTCATGATTGAGATGTAGGGATGGAGTCTAGCCTGTTAATCTGGAGATAGCCTTTGAGTAGTCAATGAGGTTTCTGTGTGGGCATGACTTTCTCCTGATACGTCTGGGAAATCTCACGATATTTCCCTCGTGAAGATGAGAAGCTATCTCCCCAGTTGTTAGGAGTTAGTCTTAGAAACAATGAATTATGGGCAAGATGGCAGTGTCTGAGGAACTGGAGAAGAAGTCACATGGCTTTGCCCTGATGGAGCCAGACTTCTGAAGCTGGAGATGCCAGGTGGGGACCCTTGCCAGCGCTGAGTTGCTTCTGCCACCACTGGATGCTGTTGATGGACCTTGAGCCCTGGAAGCAGGGAGCCAGGGGGAGACCCCTGCCAGCACTGGGATTCTGCACCCACTGACCTGTGACTTCATGAGTCAGAAGGAGATATTGTAGACTAGTGTCGGGCATATGGGCTAGTGTCGGACTTGTGAGCTGGACTGGGTTGGGATGCTTTCTTGGTGTTCCATTCCTTTTGTATATAAACTACTCCCTTTTATCCATATGCATGTCTATAAATTTGTTGCTCAAGTCTACCTGGGCTAACACACCTACCCTCCCTTCATCTTCCCAGTATTGCTATTCTAAGCACTGGTTCTGAGGGATTCATCTGTCCTGGACAGTTCCACTCTGTACCAGTGTACATCCTCTGGTCTAGCCAGATTGGTAAGGTAGACTTGAGATCAAGACAGTGGAGGGGAGGAAGCATTAGAGAAGTAGAGGAAAATTGTATGCTTCATGGTTGCTATACTGCACCCTAGCTGGCTCGTCTCTTCCCCATATCCTTCTGCAAGGGGATGTCCAGTTGACCCCAGATGGGCCCTGGATCCCCCCTCTGCATCCCCCGCCCATTCACAATACTGAATTTTTTGGTTCTTTGATGCTCGATACTTGCTCTCTTTGTTGCCTCTTGATCACCAGACTGGTATGCTTCTTCCATGTGGGCTTTGTTGTTTCTCAGTTAGATGGTTGCTTGTTTATTTTTAAGCCTTTAAGACCTCAGACTCTATATCTTTTGATAGTTCCTATAACAATCCATACATCATTTGTATCAAGCATAAGGGATGCCTTAATCTTTGTACTGTCTTTGTATATATGTTGTTATCATCGTTTTCTAAACATTTACTTTCTATTGACCCCTTGGTACCAGTTCCTTTTTTCCCCCTCCCCCCCCTCACCTGCATCACTCCTTGATAAATTATTATTTTCCTACCTTTCATGAAGGAAGCTGGCTTGCAGAGAAGGAGCCCTCTAGGCACTTAATTCAGGAACCCAAGGAACTTAAGCCTGTCTACAGGCTGAGGCTTATAGTAGAGTGATATGCCCTTTGGGCATTCATAAACAGACTTATCAGAACTGTGTAACATGCCGATAAACAGTTTAACCCTGAGCATTTCTCTCAAAATTATAACTTCTTACTTTCATTACTAAACTAATTCTGAATTTTGTCTTCCAAGTTTTGTGTCAACTTTGTAATGGATATAAAAACCTATAGACAATGTGGACAGTATTAATTACTCTATCACAATGACTAATGACAATTTAAAATACACATATATATTTTAAATCCCATCATTTCCTTTATAAGCAATTATATATAAATTTATTGTTAATGACAACATTCACTTGAAATTAAGTTCAATTTTTCTACTTCTAACAACATGTGCCCACATCCTTATTATGTATAAAAGTTGCTACATGAGCATAGATATATGATAGCTCTATATTAATAAAATGTATGTTATTTTAAAAACAGTACATAAATTGAATTGGAACCCCTAGCTGCCCTGTGGGAGAAAGATGTGAAGTATGCTTCAGTCAAGATTTCCTCTCAGCTATCAGGCTTCAAGAACTAAAAATCATAACATTGTATGCCCACCTTCCTGATATGTGGCGCTGACGACAAATGGGCACATGAGCAAAAGTGGTGAAGAAAACTGATGGTGCCCAGCTATGAAAAGATGTAGCATCTGGGGTCTTAAAGGCTTGAAAGTAAGCAAGTGGCCATTTAATTCAGAAACAACAGAGTCCACATGGAAGAAGCATACCAGCCTGTATGACCACAATGTGTCGAAGGGATCCGGTATCAGTCACCAAAGAACAAAAAAATATATCGTTATACATGAGGGGGAGTACAGATTTGGGACCCAAAGCCCTCAGTAGGTGAAGCAACATCCCCTTATAGAGGAGTCACATGGAGGAGATGAGCCAGCCAAGGTTCAATATAGCAGCAATGAAAATGCGACTTTCCTCTAGTTCTTAAATGCTTCTTCCCATCCACTATAATGATCCCAATTCTACCTTACAAATCTAGCTTGACCAGGGGATGAACAATGGAGCTGGAAACATGGGGAATTCAGGACAGATGATTCCTTCAGGACCAGTGATGAGAGTGGTGATACTGGAAGTGTGAGTGAAGATGGAGTAGAAAGGGGGAACAAATTACAAGGATCTGCATATAACCTCCTCCCTGGGATATGTACAACAGGAAAGTAGGTGAAGGAACACAACAGACAGTGGACAATATAACAAAGTAATGATAATTTGTAAATTATTAAGGGTTCCTGGGGGACAGGGAGGAGAAATATGGGGAGTTGATACCGGGGTCCTAAGAAGAAAGAGAATGTTTGGAGAATGATGATGGCAGCGGATGTGCAGATGTGGGTTGCATGCAATTGATGTATGTATTGATCATGATAAGGGTTGTAAGAGCTCCCAATAAAATGATTTTAAAAGGAAAAGATTTCATGTCGTAGAAACCCCAAAGTGTAATCCTACTCTTTACTAATAGGAATCGACGAAATGCCTACCTTTTATAATACAACAACAACGCACGTTTTGAAGCAGGAAGTAAAATACGTTAATTACTATTAATTTCCAGGGCTATTAAAAGCAGTTGTGGCACTTATATAATTATTATTATCAAGAGAGACCAGCCCTTGGAGAAGGACATCATACTTGATAAAATAGAGGAGTGAAAGAAAAAGAGGATGCTCTTGACATGGCTAATTGACACAGTTGCTACACCCTGGGCTCAAATATGAGCATTTGTGAGGATGGCCCGGGACCATCTGGTGCTTGGTTCTGTTTGACACAGGGTCCATGTGAGTCAAAACTGACTAGGCAGCACTTAACAACAACAGAGATCGTCGTCATCGTCATCATCATCATCATCAAGCGTGGACACACCTGAACTCAGGTAACGTAGGTGATTCATCATGCAAGGCTCTCATTGTTGCAATCACAGGTTTATGTTTACTATAGGTTAGTTGACCAGTACCAGTTGCCCTCAAGTAAATAAAGTGTGAAAGAAGACCAAACACTGCGGCTTTCCTGTCAACAATTTTTCAGAAGTAGCCTTCCAGACCTTTCTTACAAGGTACTTGGGTGAACTCAAACCTGGAACTGTTCCATCAGCACCCAAGTACATTCATCCTTTGTACCACCACAGATTCCGTTGTTATTTCACACAGAGTTACATATTTATTAACGTGTGTTGATGGTTATTTACCTTGAAAAGAAAAAAAAAGTCTAAAGGCAACTATATATCATTTGTATTACCTGAAAGTAGGTGAACTGAGAATGATAGAGGTCCGGATAAACGTGAAGGGTAGTTCCAATCACAAGGAGGAGCTCGAATTTGTGAAGCGATGAGCTGATATATCCTGTGAACCCCAGACACCAGATCTTCAAGAGAGCTTCCAAGTCAAAAAGTACTGTAAAAGCCACCTAGGAGAACAAAGAGGCATTAAAGGTGGAATGTAAGAGCATAATTTATTTAAATTTTAATACATTTATTAGAGCATAAAGTTCAGACACAATGCATCCACTGAAAAATCAAACAGGTTAAGCATGATATGTGACGACAAATAATTTTGAAATACACAAATTAGCAATCTAAATCTATGTTAAGCAACGAGAAAAGCATACCAAAAATTTTAATGTTTGTGAGTGGAATTATATTTTATTATTTAATAGTATTTAAAAGCCATCTTTCTTTGTAGAGTAGTTGTATGCATAGGCATGCTACCTTTTTGTATCATTTACATTTTCTAAAAATAAAATTTTTGTAATTCTTGTAAAACTAAACTTTTTGTGCCTATTTATGTCCAGGAGACACCATATATGACAGAATAACCCTGAGCTTCATCGGATTCTCTTGAATATTATCTTTCAGAATCAGATCATCAGGCAACTGTTATCAGATCTGCTGGGTGGAACTCATCAGTCAACCTTTCAATTAGTTTCAAGCCTAAAACCAAGCCATGTTCCATTGAGTGGATTCTGACTCTTATCAATCCTAAAAGGCAGAGTAAAACTGCTTCCTGGATTTTGAAAACTGCAAAACTTTACAGGAGCCCACTGCTTTCATTTCCTTTGTATTTGGCAGTTTAGTGGAATGCAAACCATTTCTATTACCCAATTCCTAATTCACATAGTAATTTATAAACCCAATATTCCCCTGTCAGTGTGTCCCCCTTATGTGTTGCTGGAAGCTATGCCATCTGTGGTCAAAATACCAGCAGGCTCCCCCAAGGGGACTGGGTTTCAGTGGAGCTTCCAGGAGAAGGGCAGAATAGGAAGGAAAGAGGCTGTCCACTGGTAGAGGGTTAGTCACTTTGAGTTTTTGAGTTGCAGTGAATACTGATAGATATCATGTTGGAAGATCAGTTTCTCAGGTTGCAGGGCTTTCAAAATGCAAACAGGGAGGAGCTTCCTCCTCAGACTGCAGATTCCACCACATGATGTGGATCAGATGTCCTTAAACTATGGTCCATGGACCACATGCGGCCCATTGAGGGGATGTATCCAGCTGCCAGGTTTTTTGCCGCCACTGCTGTCCTGCTTAGCAGCCAATTCATCCCTGATCCACAGTGAATTTGTTCATAGTTTTTTTTTTTAAACGATAGGCCGGCCCTCCAAAGGTCTGAGGGATAGTGAACTAGCCCCCTGTTTAAAAAGTTTGAGGACCCCTTCTGGAGCAAAGCTTTCAAGGTTGTTATTTGTTGTTGAGGCGTCTCATCACACACAAATAAAACACATGCAAATAATTTGCAAACAGCCATATAACAAGAATGTGGAGTGTATGAAATATGAATAAAACACAAAAATCAACTGCAAACATCTATTAATAACTATATATTCATAATTCATAACACATGAATTATGAATCTAGGAAATTAGAATTCATCAAAATCAAATGGAATGCCTAAAGAGTGATAGCTTTATAATAATAGACATGAGTAAACTTAAATGGACTGGTCTTGGCTATACTAAACCAAATAATCATATAGTTTACTATAAGGTGAGTGACATATTCAAGAGTAATGGCATCACTTTCATAGTCAAAAAGAGTTTTTCAAGGTCTATCTTGAACTACTGTGCTGTCTATGGTAGGAAAATATGCATCAGTTCACAAGGAAGACCAGTTAATACAGCTATTATTCACATTATATACCAACTACTAAAGCTAATGCTAAAGAAATAGAATCATTTTACCAATTTCTTCAGTCTGAAATTGATCAAACTTGTAATCAAGTTACATCGATAACTATTGGAAACTAAAAATTATTGGAATGTAAAAGTTGGAAACAAAGAGGGAAGTTGGAAAAAAACAGAAAGAATTGAAGAATAAACAAAGAGAAAAATATGGTGTTGGCGATAGAAATAAAGATGAAGATGGTAGAATAATAGAATTTTGCAAGACCAGTGATTTATTATCCCAAATGCACTTTCCAACAGCATAAATGGCACCTTTACACATGTAACTTCTCCAACAGTGTACACAAGAATCAAATCTGGAAAGAGATGGAGCAACCCAATCAGGCCAAGAGGTGACCATGGAACAGACCATCATTTTCTAGTATGAAAGATCAAGTTGCAAAAAATTAAAATAAGATCAAAAGTGTCAAAATAAGATGTAGAGTATATACCACATAAATTTAGAGAACACCTCAAGACAGATTTGACCTATTGAACACTAATGATGGAAATGTGAAGAACTGTGGGACAGCATCTATTCTAGAGCATCATCATAAACAAGGAAAGGGTCAGCGAAAAGATCAGAGAGACAAACATTAACAATGGCTGTCGGGGGAATTCTGACAATAATTCTGCATAGGCAGTAGTAGAAAAAGGAAATGAGCTATAAGAACATTTCAAAGAGCAGCTCAAGAAGACAAAGTAAAATGTAATAATATGTGCCAAACTCTCGAGTTAAAAAGCCAAAAAGAAAACATGCTCAGGATATCAAAAGTTAGAAGAATTGAAGAAAAATTTCAAGCTGTAAGTTTCAGTATGGAAGGGACTCTTTGGTCAAAATATTCAATGATGCAGGAAGCAGCACAGGAAGATCCAAGGAATACACAGAGGAATGCTAACAAAATAACTGACTGACATTCAAATATTTCAAAGTATATTTGATCAAGATCTGATCATAGAGAAGAAGCCCAAGCTGCATTGAGGGCATTAGCAAAGACTAAACCTCCAGAAATTGTTCAAGACCAAAAGAAATGTTTCAGCAAGCTGATGAACCACTCATCCATTTATGGGAAGAAATTTGGACAATCTTGCTTGTCAACTAGAAGAGATCCATATTTGTGCTCATTTCAAAGACAAGTTTTCCAACAGAATAAAGAAATTATCAAAGTATCACTGATATTGCATGCAAGTAAAATTTTGCTCTACATAATTCAAGAATGAAGGCAATTGTGCCTCTAAAATGCCCCCAATTCAACCTGGTCTCAGAAAGAGAATGTAGAATGAGGGATGATATTGTTCAAGTTTCATATATATTAGACAATTGAAAATAAGGATCCCTGGTGGAGAAATGGTTATGCATTATGCTCTGAACCAAAGTTTGAAACCACAAGGTCCTCAGCAAGGGGAAGATGGGACTTCTGACTCAAGCATTATCATCTTAGAAACACACAGGGGCAGTAGGACTTCTGACTCAAGCATTACCATCTTAGAAACACACAGGGGCAGTTCTAACCTATCTTGTAGAATCTACATGGGTCGGAATTGAATCAATGGCAGTGAGTTGAGAATAGAAAATACTGTGGCTTAGTTCAGGTACACCTTACTCTTTTAAGTGGGGTCCTTGCTTTTAAAGGACACGGCACAGCACATGTGCTCAATGCAACATGTCATGTGATTCATTGACTGCTGCTTCCATGAGCATTGCTCCATCTTCTGCAAAAGACCTCAAAGTATTAAAGAACAAAGAATAAGGTGTGCCTGATTCAGGACACTGTATTTTCAATTGCCTCACACATATGTAAAAGTTGGACAATGGGAAAGAGAGATGCATTTGAAATGTAATGATTGTGAAGAATAGGGAAAGTACCCTGAATTAACACGATGAACTAACAAAACTGTCTTGGAAGAAGGATAGCCAGGTGCACTTGATAAGCGAGGATGTCAAGACTTCTCCTCATGTACTCTGGAAAAGTGATCAAAAGGGAAGGGTCCCTGGAAAAGTGCATCATGCTTGATGAGTACAAGGTCAGCAAAAAAGAAAAGAAGAGTATCTCAAAGAGAACTGGATTAATACAGTAGCTGCAACAATGGACTCAAGCATAACAATTGTTGTGAATAAAATGGCCATGAATGGGAACTGAGGTGTTGGTACCAGAGAAAACCAACCATAAACTATAAACAGCAACATACACATTAAAAATCAGATGAAAATAAAGTTTATTCCTTTCTACTCTGGAACATACAACAGTAGAGAAATCAGGATTCTATATATTTATGTGCAGATAGACATGCAGTGTGAAATGTTTGTGATCTACTCTGTAAAATAGGATCTTAGGTGCCCTGGACATTGTTAGAACATCTATTTTATCTCAGGTTTCAGTAAATTCTTCTGCAGGCTTTAAGTCGGCACTTGTAAAGTCACCATTCCCTTTTTACATTGTGCACCCTTTTGAAGAACTTGAATCACCTATAGGTAGTCTCCTCCTGTACCTGGAACAGATTCCATGCATACATGTGGTGAGCAATGACCTGAGAGGGGTTTGTTTTACATTTGGTCTCCAATCTACACCATGAGGAATTCCTCAATATCTGACACAGATTCTTCTCACATAGTCATTAGACATAGCTTTCAGTGGAACCAATCCATTAACATCTTGGGGTTTTCTCTTTGTTTTTAAGTAGCTTCCTTTAAGTTATCCAATCAGGATCTTTGAATTCTTTTTTAACTTTATGAGATATCAGATACATATGTGGTTGGATGTGGCCTAAACAAATGTTATGTGGAACATGACTGTACTTCTGTTACATATATGTTATATGCATATATAGCTACTTATAAACATATCCATGTATATCAACATCCACTTTATATACATCTATTCCCTTTATTATATTTATACATATTCAATTTAAAAATAATTTTAACTGACATACACATATTTAACTGATAATTCACATATCATATATTTCAATAGTTCAATCACATTCATAAGTGTTTTTCAACTATCACAACAATAAATTCCAGTACATTTCTTCTTCCTTCTACTTGTGATTGCTAGTTCCCCATTTCCTAACAAAATCAGGAACCATGGTGTTTTGTATACAGAAAAACACACAAAATCAAACACACAAAACACAAATAAATGGTCCAACAGTTGTGACAGAAAGAAACAGAAGATGGCCCCTGTCTTAATTGTTGTTTTTTTGTGAGTGACTAATTTTACTCAGCATAATGGATTCCAGGTCCATTCAGGTGTTCCGTGCTTTGAATTTTATCACTGTTTTTCTCAAAATACGTTGTACTCCATTGTGTGCATGGACCAGAGTTTCTTTATCCATTTTTTTGCTGATGAATATTTGGGCTGTTGGTTTCCAGCTTCTTGCTGCTATGAACTTTGCTGCAATGAACATTTGGAAGCACACATTTGTTCTTGTTCTGTCTGGTATATTCCCAGTAAAGGTATTGCTGGGCCATATGGGATTTTATTCCCACTTGTTTTAGGTAATGCCATATCACTTTCCACAAGCCCACCAGTATTGTTTACTGTTTACAAGCCCACCAATATTGTAGAAGCACTCCAATCTTTCCATATCTTTCCCTGAATTTGTTGTTTTTTGTTTTTTAAATTGGGTTATCACTGAGGGTATAAAATGATAGCTCATCTTAACTTTGACTTGCATCTCCCAGGTGTCTAGTGATTATGAAGAGTGTCATTGTTTGTGAATTGTCTGTTCATGTCATTTTCCCATTTTTTTTTAATGGGGAGCTTTTGTTATTTTCATGTTCAAGTGCTGTAGAATTCCTAGATTTTGGTAATTTAACTCGTCTGCTGTGTTATCACTGAATCGTTATCCCAGTCAGTGTGGTCTTGTTTTACTTTTAATGAAGTCTTTTTTTATCATTTTATTGGGGACTCATACAATTCTTATCACAATCCATATATCCATCATTGTATGTCAAGCATATTAGTACTTTTGTTGCCTTCATCATTCTCAAAATATTTTCTATTTAAGCCCTTGGTAGCAGCTTCTCATATTTTCTCCTCCCTCCCTTCTCTCCCCTCTCTCATGAACCCTTGATAACTTATAAATTATTATTACTTTGTCATATTTTGTACTATCCAATGCTTCCCTCTACCCACTTCCCCAATGTCTATACCCCAGGATAGAGGTTATATGTACATCCTTATAATCAGTCCCTCTTTTCTACCCCACCTTTCCTATACCCTTCTGGTATTACTACTCTCACCACTGGTCCTGAAGGGATCATCTATCCTGGATTCCCTATGTTTCTGGTTCTTATCTGTACCAGTGTACATCCTCTGGTCTAGCTTGATTTGCAATGTAGAATGGGGATCATGATAGTGGGGAGGAGGAAGCACTGGAGGACTAAATGAAAGTTGTATGTTGCATCATTGCTTCACCACACCCTGACTGGTTCATCTCCTCCTCAATCTTTCTGTAAGGGGATATCCATTATCTACAGATGGACTTTGAGTCCCCAACCTCTACTCCCTCTCATTTATAATGATATAATTTTTAGTTTTTTGATACCTGATACCTGAACCTTTCAACACCTTGTGGTTACACAGGCTGGTGTGCTTCTTTCATATGGACTTTTTTGCTGCTGAGCTAGAAGGCTGCTTGTTTACTTTGAAGCCCTTAAGACCCCAGATGCAATATCTTTTGATAGCCAGGCATCATTGACTTTCTTCACCACATTTGCTTATGCACACATCTGTCTTCAGCAACCATATCTTTTGATGCACATGTGTTCTTTATTTTTAGTAGGCCCCAATCATGTAATCTGTCTTCCAGTATGTGTGCTTCTTTTATTATACTTGGTAGTCTGGGTATGCCCTATAGTAGAATCCCTACGTTTGTCCTAATTTTCTCTTTGAAGATATTATAACTCGGGCTTATATTTAGGTCTCTAATCCATCTTGAGGCAGTGTGGTATAATGATTTCATGTTGGGCTGCTATCCATAAGGTCATCAGTCGAAACCACTAGCAGCTCCACTGGAAATAGATAAGACTTTCTACTCTCATAAAGAGTTACAGTCTCAGAAACCCATAGAGGCAGTTCCCCCCTGCTCTGTATGGTCTCTGCTAGGTAGAATTAGCTCAATGACAGTGAGTTTAGTCTTTTGAAATCCATCTTGACTTTGTTTTTGTGCACGGTGTTGGGATGGGTCCTGTTTAATTTTTCTGCACATGGATTTCCAATTTTCCCAATACCAAATGTGGAAGAGGTTGTCCCTATTCAAGTAGATATTTTTGATAGTGGATTCATTTACTTCCGAGTCTTCTATTCCAGTTCATAGGTGTACGTATCTATCACTGTACTAGTACCAGTCTGTTTTAACTATTGTGGCTCTGTAGCATGGTTCATGAGGTCTCCTACCTGGTTCTTTTTTAATTGCAATGATTTTGTGAGGTTTTTTATCTGGTTCTTTTGCATAAGGAGATTTTTCATATCCTAGGTCTCAATCATCTCCATATGAGTCTGGTAATTAGTTTTTCCATTTCTTTATAGAATGAAATTGAGATATGGATCTGAATTATGCTATTTTTGGAGATTACTTTAGGTAGTATTGATATTTTCTCAATATTGACTTCCTATTCATGATCAAGGTGTATGCTTCCATTAATTTAGGTCTTTTTGTTTACTTGTTTCTTGTAATAGTATTCTGTAGTTTTATTTGTTCAAGTGTCTGTTTCTTTGGTTAGGTTTATATCTAAGTATTTCATCTTTGTGTGACTATGGCAAATGGTGCTATTTTCTTGATATGTTTTTCATATGATATGATATGATATATGATATGATATATATGATCTGATCTGATCTGATATGATATAATGTTTTTCATAGATCACTTTGCTGGAATCCAGGAATCCAGCTGAGTTTTGCTTGTTAATTTTGTATCCTGCTATAGTACTCTTATAACCTGCTACTTTGCCAAATACCTCGATTACTTCCAACCATCTTTTTTGTAGAGTCTTTAGAATTTTCTGAATATAGCATCATGTCATCTGCAACTATCAAGGGGTTCTCTTATGTTGTACCCACTTGAATTCCCTTGATTTATTTTTCTTCTCTAATGGTTCTGGCTAAGATTTCTAGCAGGATGCTGAATAATCCTGGTTATATGGGATATTCTTGTCTGGTTGCTATTTTCAGGGAAACTATGTTCAGCTTATCACTGCTGAGCATGATGTTGGCCATTCGTTGGTTTGTTTATTTATGGCCTTTATTTTGTTAAGGAATTTCACTTTAATTTTTACCTTTACTCTATCATGTGAGTTCTATAAATGCACTGTTTTGGATAACTATTATATAGAATGCACATGAAAATCCATTGTTGTTTTTCTCTTTATGTGTCCATTATACAAAGGTGTAAACTGAAATGAAATTGACTGCTAATTTAAAAGTGCACACGTGAGTGTCAGAGTAAACCATAACATATCCCTTTGAGAAGTTCCCACCTGACTTGTTGGAAGAGAGTAATAAAATAGCTCTATCTTCTCTTTTTTATGTCAATATGGACCATGAGGAAGGATTTTTCTTCCAGTTACATTTGGAAAATATGAAAAAACATGGAGTTTCAATATAATTTTTTTTAGGAATAGAACATTGAAAGAATTTCAGAAAGCTAATTTAGATGTGAAGAGGAAATGAGCCTTATTCTAGCACTTCTGTAGATTCCTGTCACCTTCACCCTCATCCAAGCACATATAGTTATATAATCACAGAAACAAATCCTCACTTTATATACCACTACATTACTGGGTTGTTACACTTTTGGACAATCTTGGACAACTCATTAGGTTGAGATATTAACAAAACTAAATGCACTGCATATAGTATTAAGTACATAATTCAATATAACCCCAACTCCTCCACTGATGCACTGATTTGACTGGGTTAGTTTTGCTACTTCAAAAATAAGACTGTAATACCAACCAGGTGTACTGTCAGTAGAATTGATTTTGTTATAGAATTGATATCTATAAATAGATTATCAAACCTGGAACTTCTGGAACAATGAATAGTTTTAATGTTTAAAATTATGGAAGATATTGATATTACTTTCAACATCTTATGATAAATACCTGCATTTCAGTAACATAAAAAAATGTTTCTTAACCAAAATCTGCCCCATCCACAGATGTAATCAAATTTACTAACTCTAGCTCAGCTATTCATATATGTATTTGGTCAATTAGAGTTAATTAAAACAAAAGTATTTTCCTAGCTTGACAATTTCCTATTATATTGCTTTTCTTTCTCATAAGCTCTCAAGTTGTTGACATTAAGACATTCATCTTTGTCTGGTATGTGTGCTGAAAATATTTTTTCTTTAGTCAGTAGTTTGTGTTTTGACCTCTATAGGATTTTGGATTTTATATGTGCACATATATCTATGTTAAACTTAATGGGTTCTTTTCTTTATTGTTTATATTCAATAAAGGGTCTTAAAATGATTAAATCAAGTCTTTATATTTAAAAATGTGTTGCTTTTTATTTATATATTCTGTATTGTTAAGGTAACTTCCCCCATATGGATCTCATAATTTAATTTCTGTGGCCCACCTCAGTTACTAATGTAAATACAATCCCTTCATGTGCATGTGTCTGTGCATGTGTATGAGGAGGGCTATTACCATTTGCATTTAGTTTATTCCTTAAGAGAAATGTTTTTGAATTTTTTAGTTATTTTCTATATCCTTCTTACTACATTATTTTATTAATTGTCATATAGTTTTTTACAAAGTACCCAGTTCTTCATAGAAATGTGGATATTACATTAGCTAATGAAAATATAATTTATTTCAAGATTTATTTTTGCAGCTAATTGTATCAGTGCCCTATTATAATGCTACACTTGTAAACTAACATACTAAATAATAAGGTAGTCGTAACAGCAATTCCTAATTTTTTCCATATTTTCAAAGAGGGCATTGAAAATATGGAAAATATTTGACAATAGGGCGTTTCTTCAGTTGTGGACAGTGTGTGTGATGATGACAACTGTGAATTTTCTTACAAAATGTCTACCACGTGTCAGAACTTTGTTCCACTCTCAGTTCCCCACACAGTGTTTTACATGGACACAATCCTTTTAGTAAATGTTATATCAAAAAATTACAATCTTCTTCTGATAGGTGTCTTTCATTGTCCATCAGTTTGGTGGCCTATATTCTGTCAAAAAAATTATCAGTGTCCTCTAATTTTCAATGTCTTGGTTGATGTCTTTGAGGGCAGACTTGTGCTTGTCTACATCTTTACATGGTACAGATACCTTTGAGTCAAAGTAGTTTTGCATCTTTGTCTAATGAGTGAAACACCTCTTTCTTTTTCCCATTGAATGACAGACGTCGTGTGTCTGAGTTTTATGTGGGAAGTCTGTGTTCTGATTCTTCTCAATGTACAAGCTTTTTCACTAAGGGAAGTCTTTTCTTCCATTTTAAAAGTAGTCCTTAAATGGTAACTTTGAGGTTAGGGCTGTGAAAATACCCTAAGCAAATACTGGACTGGTGTCTCCCTGACGTTCAGGTCTCATGTCACACTTAAGTTTTGCCTCAAGAATTTGCACATTCTGCAAGGCATTTAAACTACTGCTTTAGTTTTCCATTTGCCACTTTCAGGTATTTCAGCTACATGTTTTGGCCACTTTGTATAAATGTTTCCTATAAACGGAACGATATTTGATTGTGCTTTCAAATGTCATCTTTTTTTTTTAAATTTTCACTGGAAAATCCAACTGACTCCCTTTGAATGCTACACACTTGTTCTTATGTATCTTGTTTACTGGATAATTGCTATGATGTATTTTGACCTTCTCAGGCTTTGTCAATTGGATGTTCATTTCTTTCCCCCTCATCCTGGTTTGGACAGTCTGTGAATGGACAGCACCCAAACCACCACAGCTAACCTCTGTGTTTCTCATCCACCAATCAAGTTCCTGTGACAATTCTAGTCTTTGTTATGACATTGAAACTGATGCACAATTCCACACAGATTCACTTGCATGCTCTGCAACCCCACCCCACTCTAAATATTATAGTACATGTCTAGCATTCTATTTTCCATGGATGTTTACTCTCCTTAAACCATAGCTCTGCAAAAATAGTTTACAGTTTTGACCCTGATTTCTGGAACTATAATTCTTTACTTTAAGACAGTGCTTCATTTTGCATTTCGTTAGATCCAATGTCTTCTGATTTCCGTGCCTTCTCTTTCCTAGTCATCTGGATTGTGGTTGATGGTGGATGCACCTGTTTTGGAATAGCTCTCTGAAACAAAATGCTTGCATATGGAAGATGCACTTTTAACCTAGAGAGAGAAGTGTTTGATTTTATAGATATTCTTTAAAATCTTTAAAGTCAAAAATTTTATAGCTTGTGGCTTCTCTCTATAAATATTGATCCACTGCCTTATGCTTCCCAGTATTACAGAGGTGATTTTCCGATGTAGAGTGTGTTTCTCTTGCTTTTTATAGGTTATTTAAGCATGTTCTATAGGTTACAGAAGCATGGTTTTCCCTTAATGCTGGCAACCTAGAAGGTCATCAGGAAATGCAAAGGAATGAGTCTTTTCAAATCTACCTCAGGTTTAGTAAACACTCAATTTACAAATGTGTTCCCTTTTTTTCTTCAGTTCAAGAAGTTGTCTTCCCTCATTTATTACTTGTATTCTATTTGTTTAATTCCCTCCCCAAGACTATCTATCATCTCTTAGTCTCTTTGATTTTCCTTTGTGAATTCTATAATTTCTCAAAATTATTCCCCCCCCACTTCACCTTCGAATGAGCGTCTCAACAATGGGCATGTTCCCCGCCTCCCCCCTCTTTTTTTCCCCCAACTCATGCTCTGAAACTTAAAATAAAAAATTCACAATATTTATAGGTTTCATAGTCATTCTTCCTTAAGATATTTAAGACAATATAAACTATCAATTACTGTTCCCCCCATTAATACTATGGTTTTGGGAATCAAACTCAAAGTCCCTCCTCAGTTTCACATCTCATTGTGTGAAAAAAATGTCCCAATGCCTGCTTATGGGCATATGTTTTCTGGTTTTATGTGGTCTTTTGGCTGGTGAAAAAATATTGACTTAATGGGGAGCTGCCAGAAAAAACGAAGTAATCTTTCTTGAAGGAAAAGCAGGTAGAATATTCCTTAGTTGCAGGATCGTGAGACTGTCACCTGTACTTTGGACATGCTATCAGGAGGGACCAATTCTGTGAGGACACCATAGGTAGAAAAGGTAAACGGTCAGCAAAAAACAAGATCTTAAATGAAATGCGTTAACCAGGCAGCCACAATATTAAGGGCAGATATATCGACTGCGGCCCACTATAGAACCCTCCTGGTGCTGTGGATTAGGTGCTGGAATTTCAACCTTGATATCCATGGTCCAAATCCTCAAGTCTCTCTGCGGGAGAAAGAGGAGACTGCCCAGTCCTCTGAAGATTTACGGTCTTAGAAACCATACATTAGATTGCTCCGAGTGGCACTTGGCTCGATGGCAGTGGGTAGCTGTGAGAATGACACAAGGCTTGGCAATGTGGCACTGGCGTGTGTATGCAGACATCATGAGTTCTAGCCAACACAAAAGCACCTAACAACAGGAAAATCTCCGGAGCAGTGGAAAATTAGGGACAACAGCAGGCCCCAACAATGGATTTCTTGTGGCAAATGAACTTACAAGGCACAGCCCCTTTGCTAAGCAGCAGAAGCACAAGCTCTGGTCAGAAGCAGAGTCCTCCCTTAACCCTAGACCCAGAAATACTTCAACCTCCAGCGAGGTTCACTTCCTGGTTTATTGAGATCAGTAGGGTTTTGTTTTTAAGATCCCTGGACCACAACAGACTGTTTGGAATAATTTGTTTGCAAGGGAATTGATTAAATTATTTTCGCCTCTTACATCATAGCTCTGTGGGAGACAGACAAGGCTTTGCACTCCCATAAAGAGTTACAGGCTCAGAATCCCACAGGGACAGTTCTAACCTTTTCACTAGGATTCTGATAGGCTCCAGGATAATGAATTTGGTTTTGATAAGTAGTGACTCTCAGGGAATAGGGTTCCCTTGTCTTTACTGCTATTCCTTAACAGGGACTATTTCTTTTCTTTTCTCTTTCTCTCTCTGTCTCTCTCTCTTCCTTTTTTTACTGACTTGCACTGTTTATTTTGCTGCTTCAAACCTAAGTGACAGTATGCCACTATAATTATGAGGTTTCGTTTAATTCTTTACTAGACTGCAGGTACAGAAATATGTGGATACAATTTTGGAGAGTTGACATTTGGCAAAATGCAGCAGATATTTTAACTTATACATTAGAAAAGAAAGTGTTCAAAAGGTATGCATTTCAAATTATTGCCAGTTATCTGTGAGAGAATTTCTGCAGGTAAAATATGTTTTACTTTACTTTATTATTTTAAAAACATCTTTTAGGGCTGAGCCCGGGTGGCATAAGTGGTTGAATACAGAACTGTGGCCTGTGGGCTTGGTGGGTCAAATCCAGTGGCGGCTCTCAGGAGCAGCACTGGGTAGCTCCCATGACCACCAGAGCAGTGATACCTCCCCCCCCCCCAAAATAAAAAATAAGAACATCTTTTAATGTAACCAATAGTAGTGTGTCAGTGTCTTTAAAATCATGACAAAAACCTTCTCTCTGATCATTTTGCCCATGACAAATTACTATGCTCTTGTATGTTTTGAGAAAGATGTCCATGCAGCATAAATCCCATGGCATTTTGGTTTCCTTCTGGAGATTAAAGCTGTTTTTCTTAGGATAAATGCAGAAGCAAAACACAAACCCATTAATAAAAAGAAACACTTCTGCCATAACTTCAATAATTTAAGACACATCAACTGACAATAGTTTTGCCATTCCCAGTTTGTTTTTTTTTTAAAGAATTACATCTGTGCACTATTGCCTTAAATGCATCTACAAAAGTTTGCTCTCTGTTAAGCCATTCCTGACTACAGCCCAGTTGAGAGAATTTAGCTGATTGGTCCATGTCTCTACTGCCATATATCGAGCACCACCCTCTTGTGATGATTCAGTTCAAGGAGCTGGTTGACTTGGTCAGGTCAGCCATGAGAAGTGTTATCCATATGCACTGCACTAGCAAGCTCTCCACATCAGTTACGTCCATGTTTAACTTCTTAGAAGTAAAATGGCTATGCATTCTTATGTAAGGCTTTAATCAATTTTTTTCTGCTTGTATTTTTCCTACAAATTATTTTTTTCATTTTTGACAGTCTATGATATAGTCAATATTCTTCACTAACTCCCAAGTTCTCTAGCTTCTTTTTTCATCATCCAACTTTCTCATGCAAATGAAATGACCCTGTTTGGATCAGACACACCTTGGGCATCTAAGTAACACCTTCACTTTTAGAAATTTTTAAAAGATCTTTTATTGGGGGCTCATTCAACTCTTATTATGATCAATACATGCATTAATTGTACGCTGTCCACATTTGCACATTTGTTGCATCATTAGTCTCAAAGCATCCTCCTATTTTGACACCAATATCAGCTCCCTATATTAGGCTTTACTAATTTTATGAGCACGTGTGTGCTGATATTTTGCAAAAGCTCTTCAATGAGTTCTGTTATGAAAGGGTCATCCATTAGGTTGCAGTGATTTGTTTGTAGAATCTTTTCAAATTCAGTAGTGTCATTATTCTGATGGGTGCTTACTAAATTTGTCACTGCTAGAAATTCTGGATCATTTTTGTACAGATTGGATTCCTGGAAGTCAAATGGATTTATTCTCAATTTCATTAGCATATTTGCCAAGACCAAATCTTTTGTGTGTGTGGGGGGGCATCACTGCCCCCTGGTGGTGCTCCTGGAGAGCTGCTGCTGGATCTGCACCACTAACCCTAACCACAGTCCGCACACAACCACTACACCACTGGGGTTCAGCCAAGACCAAATCTTTTAAAGAAGTAGTTCATTTAAGACTCCCTGATTCATCACAATTCTTGAAGGCTTCAAAAAAAAAATCAGTATGTGCCTTTTCAAATTCACCCTCTGGCCTGCGCATTTTACCTCCACATTTTCTGATGAGCCCCCTGATCTGGAGATGAGAGCAGGCAGACTTGATGTGAAGGGAGGTTGATAGAGTGCTTTCAGTTTTGTTATTTTTCTGTGCTGTGTACATTTGAATTTCCAAAGCATATATTTCTAATAACTGTGTCTGAGGTCATCTTGGCCATCATCAGTCTGGCAGGACTGGTGCAGTAAATTTTTGAATCTGTCCATATTCCTCTCACGCTCAGTATACTTTTTCCAAGCTTTGTGTTTGTCTTAAATTATAGTCTATCATTCTTAGCATCATTCAAAGCTTCCAATCTTGTTTCATAGAATTCTGCAGTAAATCTACCTGTTTAGAAGTGGAGATATAATCAAGGATAGAATTAATAGATTTTTCAGAAAAATTTCTTATGACTACACTCTGAATGTAGGTCAGTAGCTGTTTAGATCTATTCATCGTTTCTGGAAAACTTGTCAATTTGAAGTTTATCTTAATCATTTGGTTCAGTGCTCTAAATCCCCCTTTTACTTTTTTACCTTCAAGTTCCAAAACCTTTTGGACACTGCTTAGTGCTGCTTTGGAGTTATTTTTTTAATGCTCTGGAATCATAGTACTGATCTTCCAAATCCACATTTGGTTCCGAGTAGCTCTCTTCAGAGCATGCCAGGTCATAGTGCTCCTCATCAACACACATGAAATCATCCTCCATGGCAGACAGCTTGCCCGGCAGGAGAGGAGGCTTGTTATTATTTCCAGCCTCCCCTCCCCCTCCCCCCCAGTCTCAGCTTAGGCTCTGCTATAAATTTTTATTCTCTACTCCAGAGTTCTTGGCACCCTTAGGAGAAACAGTGCCTGATTAGCAGGCTTTCATTTTAAACCAAAGAATGGTAATGCAATTAAACGTGACTGTTGCTTTCTGCTCCTGTAAGAAGGGTTAGTCTTGGAAACCTACAGGCAGAGTTCTACCCCATCCCAGAGACTCGCTGGAAGTTGAAATTGCCTCGATATGATGAGTGTGTTTTTACAGTTTTTCTTTTCTAGGTACAAAACCAATATTGCTAAATTCCAGACATGGAATCAGATTATTGCCCACTTGATGTTGTGGAAACACAAGCACTGATCCTATTAAGTTTGCATTTGCTATTTTTAAAAAGACAGAATGATCTTTTAACTGATAATACTTCACAGTGAAATTCACAATTGGAAGCATTTGTGTTATGACTTGCTTTCTGGGAAATGGCATGCTTTACATG
Source organism: Nesogale talazaci (assembly GCA_004026705.1). NCBI lineage: Eukaryota > Metazoa > Chordata > Mammalia > Afrosoricida > Tenrecidae > Nesogale > Nesogale talazaci. Next base: position 35,401 of record PVJH01002966.1, read on the forward strand.
GATGCTACTAGACTAAATATGATTTTACAAACTATTATGCAGTCACACATAAAGATCTATATTCTCATTGATTTCCCTATTAGCACTCTGGCGTTCATGATTTCCTGGGATCGCATACCTCACTTTTGACACAATTTGTTAATATTTATAAGCAAGCATTCTAATTCTCCAAAGGTACTATTGATTCAAGAGTGAGAACATTTTAAGAAAAAAAATGGCTTCAGCGCTGTGGGTTAGGTGCTAGAACTCCTTATCCTTCTTAGCGTCATGGGACAAAGCAGCACTGCTCCACAGTTTCCAAGGCTGCAGCCTTCCTGGAAGCAGCTACCACATCTTCCTGCAGAGTGGCTGGTGGGTGGGGAGTGACTCCTTTCTGGTTAGAGGATGCTTGAGCTCAAATGCTTGAGCACAGCACCAACAAGAGCATACATTTAAAAATATGTTGAAATTGTTTAAAACTAGAATTTGTTCTGACTATAGGAAAAATTGTGCCAGGAGCTAACAGAGGGGTTTAAGTAAATTAAATTAGTCTAAGGGATTTTAGTTATTTTAGTTATTTTAGTTATTTCAGTTATTTTAAAGTTAGTTGTGGGACTTAGCATAGAATTTAAATTCAGAGTATTTAAGTGTTCCAAAGATTCAGTGATGGGGAGGCAAGCTTGTAGTAAACCCTTTTCCAAGGTGGGGGGTACTCCAAATTTCACAGGAAGAAACTAACCTGGTAGAAGAAAACTATTGGGCTGTGTGCAAAATTTAGAGTCAATTCTTTTCACTCCTGCTTATTGTGGTGGCTAATTGCCCTTGAGTTGGCTCTGAGTGGACACCAGAAGACAATCTTATACACTCCCGTGCCATCTTCATGAACTTTGCACGCTCAAGTGCATTGCTACACAACATCTAAGCTAGGAACTCAACATCTGGTGGTCATTTGACAATATTCTGCTGTGAGTTGTATGGTATGTATGTATGTATGTATGTATTTATTTATTTTTAGGCATCATTGTCCTCTGGTGGTGGGAGTAGGAGGCCCAGCCTTTGCTCCTGTGCAGCTGGAATTGAACCTCCATCCCAGTGGGCCGCAGTCCCGTGCCCAACCACTACGCCACCAGGGTTCAGCCGGAGTTGTGTGATTTTTTCTTTTAATCATTTTATTGGGAGCTCATACAATTCTTTTCACAATCCATATATCCATGTGTCAAGCACATTTGTACATTTATTGCCATCATCATTCTCAAAATATTTGCTTTCTACTTGAGCCCTTGGTATCAGCCCTTCATTTTTCCCCTCCCTCCTTCCTTCCCTCATGAACCCTTTATAACTTATAACTTATTAATTTTTTGTATCTTACACTGTCCAGCATCTTTCTTCACCTACTTTTCTGTTGTCCATTCCCCAGGGAGGAGGTTATATGTCGATCCTTGTAATTGGTTCTCCCTTTCTACATCACCTTCCCTCCACCTTCCTGGTATCGCCACTCTCACCACTGGTCCTGAAGGGTTCATCTGTCCTGGATTCCCTGTGTTTCCAGCTCCTATCTGTACTAGTGTACAGCTGATCTAGCCAGATTTGTAAGGTAGAATTGGGATCATGATATTGGGTGGGGAGAGGAGTTTAAGGGGAGGAACTTTGAAGAACCAGAAGAAAGTTGTATGTTTCATCATTTTTTTTATTGGTTAATTTTTGGAAGGAGAGAACCACGTCCTTTTTCCTAGACTTAACCTTGACACTATTGAAGTGTGTCCTGTTGGTATTTGAAATTCTGGTGGCATAGCCTTCAGGGACATGGCAGCATCTGTGTGACACCCTGGCATTAACAGGTTGACTGAAAGGCCATTGCTCTTCTGAGTAGTGAGATGGGACCAGCACTGAGCGTGCTTGATTGCTAACTCAAAGGCACCTGGGAAAAAAAGGCCTGACGAGCCACTTCTGAAAAATCAGTCTCTGAAACTCTACAGCCAAAAATTTCACCCTGATGCACAGTCATGAGTTAAGACAAACCAAAAGCATATGTTTTGCTTTGTTTTAAATTTATGGCCTATTCTTGCATAATTTCAGGGGGGAGTTTCTCAGCTTTCTGTGCATGTGGGTGCATACATGCATGCACATGTGTGTGTGTGTGCGTGTGTGTGTGTGTGTGGTGTGAACAGATGATAAAAGTGCTTGATATATTTTTAACAATTTACAAATCCAAGCATAATGAGGAACCACTGCATTTGGAAGAACTTCCCATCCAATCTTGTGCACCTGATTGTGAGCACAAACTTAGTGCTTCCTGCAAACAAGTCAGTCAGTCGTTAAGCTTGTGGAGTCTGGAGAAGCTGATTTCCCAGGGTCTTCGAGCTGCAGCCTCTGAGCCCAGGATGGCTTCCCTTCCTCTGTCTCATACTATTGCAGTGCAAAACCCGAGGAGTGAGTGCTTCAAGTTGGATTTTATCTTTGTAAGACTTGAAGCAACATTTAAAAAGAGTTATAAATAATCTTATCTTCTTTTCTTGGAAAAACTTGGAAACCATATAGAAATAAGCAAAATATTTATATCTTCTTATCATTTTTTAAAATGGAGGTTACCAGAAAAAAATGCTATCAGCCAAATGAACTTTTAAAAATCTTTCTTTCTTAAAATCTCTCCATATGAAGTCTTAATACTACAGATGTAAAATATATATGCTTATATACTCCCATATTATTTATACACACAAATAGTAAAATTCATTTTCCCTTCCCCAAAGTAGTTTTATGGGAGTGTTTTCTTTTCTAGTCTACCACCTTGATAATTCAGATTTTGTGAATATACCTGATTTGATATCACTATACCAGATCTTCTTAAGATATCTAAGAATTCTTTACATTTAAAAAAGTTTTGTTTTTTTTTCAAATTTTCACTTCCTATGAATGCAGATTTATTATGTACTATAAGAAAGCATCTTTTCCTTGAGAAAATGATTCATAATGGAATCCAGAGTGTCAGTGTTCCATACAGTGTTATATTAGATCTCAGGACAGCACATATATTTGGAAAAGGTTTTTCTTTAAATCTAAGTGCAAGAAAATTAATTTAAGATAATGATTTTCCAAAAGAATTTGGAACTGGGTTTCTGAGGCCAGCAGGTAGAAAAGATATCTGAATGTTAGTAGAAAAAAAACAGAATGGGAAATGGAACGATGTGAATTACTCTCTCTTTTTCATTAAATGAATAATGTCTGAAAAGTTACAGATAACACATCATAAATGAGGTGATGGCTTCATGCAGGTGTATGAAAACAAAATAGTATTGGTGTTCCTCATTAATGTCCATTAAAATTCTCTGTAAGTTAAAGGTAAAGACTGTACTGCAAAACTTGGGTCATATAGTTCAAATATTTTTCTTCCTATGAGGAACATCTATTTGTCACACAAGTCAGTAGCAGAGCAAAGCTTAGATGACATTTAATTCAAGCGATGCTGGTGGAAGAGGAAGCTCTCTGTTCCCACAGGGGAGCATCAGGTGGCTCTTTCCTGAGCTGTGGTATTGCTGTGAGCAAGAACCAACTCGCTGACAGTAAGTTTGGTTGGGAATGTACCAAATCAAACTCCTATCTGGAAATTCCCAAATAAATGGCTCTGTGTGTCATTCTACATGTACGTGTCAACCACCCACTCTTCTTCTCTGGAGCACCATCACTATTCTATGTAAGGAGGAACAGACTTTTGAAGTGGATAAATAGTGCAAACTATCCTTCTTCATCTCTTTCTTTTTTTTAACCTAACAAGACAGACCTGATCTTTTATAAACTCAAAAAAAAGTATTTTCAAAAGAAGCCTCTTTAATTAAAGTTCCCCAGAAAATGAAATTAAATTAATGATAGTGTCAAAGACTGCAGCTATGGCAAGATGAGTTACATTCTTAATTTGGTCATTTCTTGTGATTAATGAACTCAGATAGAGTGTTAGATTTTGTTGGATCTAAAATAAATGACTCTTTGACTTAATTTCATTTTCACAAATAGCATAATGTTAAATGGCTTTGGAGGAAAGCAGAAATTACTTTTTTAGAAAAGACAGCTTCTTGTAAAGATTGCAAGAGGAGTTTGTGTATCAAGAAAGTCCTTCTGTTACAAATTCATAGCCTTCAAAGAAAAAAGGGGAGTTATAAAACATGAATTCAAAAGATTAAAGATCTGAAGATTAGAAGAAAGCTGCTGTGAAAGGTATTGCCGCAATGTGCACCATCAGAGGAAGGGACATGGAAAAGACTGTTTGGTATTTATAGATAGATCCAGATCCAGATCTACAGATATCTGCCTGGTATGAATATGTAGCAGAGGTGACCCTACAAATGTGTGATAAAGGCTTTCCAGTTAATGTAAGAAGGCAGAACTTTGACATATATTATGATCCTGTAGGTAGCTATCCTAGCCAAAACTATTTTTGTAAGTCAAGTTTATATATATTAATATGTCTATAAGGCTAAACTCTATGATTAGGTACCTCTTGAACCTCCTCATGTATTCTAGTCAGAATCATCATGATACTTAGTAACATGGTTTTCTGTTTGCAAGTGCGGCAAGCACGAGTCTGAGAAATATTATATTTAAGCAATTTACAATGAAATAACATCAGTTTGTGATTCAAATTGATAGCAGTCATTACTAAGGATTTGTGGTCAGGTATAGGATGAGGAGTGGTGATAGAACCATTAGTTTCTACATTGAGTGACATCAGTCCTTGCGATACCACTGAAGAGAAGCCCTCAATATAAACGAAACATTATTATTAATACTCATTAACTTTCAAAATATGGAGCAAGAATAGCGAAGTCAAGAATAGATTTAAAGTATCTTAAGATTTAAGACTATCATTAAACTTCTTTTCCCAGGTATCGAGGCATCAGATCCTTAGGAATATTATGAAAAATAGTCTTTCAAACATTGTATCACCAACTAAAGCTTAGAGACAAGTATCTGCAAACTGAGGTGTCCAGGAAACAAACCAACCTATTCCTAGTGATAAATCTGGGCGAAAGAGAGGGTTTTCTGTTACCAGTGAGCAATGGCAGTCTCAGAAACTCACAAGGCCAGCTCTCCCCTGTGTCTGACAGGGTTGCTATGAGTTGGCATTGAGGTGATGGCAATGAGCTTGGTTTCTATCAACAGATCGAGATCTACAGATAGAGGCCATGCAGGAGTCTCCAGCAGAGGTAGCCTGACAAAGGTGGCCTTAAGACCGACTTTGCAGGTAATCTAAGAGGAACAACTGATGACATATTGAAAAAACAGAAAATATAAATTAGACTCCTACTCTCATTTCAGACATATCAAAAATAAAATACGAAAAGTATAACTTTAAAACTCCTGTATATTATCATAGGCGTTTGTGGCAGTCTTCTGCTTATGTTAATTTTATGATTGAAATGTAGGGATGGAGTCTAGCCTGTTAATCTGGAGATAGCCATTGAGTAGCCAATGAGGCCTCTGTGTGGGCATGGCTTTCTCCTAATATGTCTGAGAAATCTCGTGATATTTCCCTCGTGGAGATGAGAAGCTATCTTCTCCAGTTGTTGGGAGTTAGTCTGAGAGACTATGAGTCACGGATAAGACAAGATGGCAGCGTCTGAGAAGCCGGAGGAGATGGCTGAGAGACCATATGGTTTTGCCCCCATGGAGTCAGACTTCTGAAGCTGGGGCGACCACATGGAGACCTCTGCAGCGATAAGTTGCTTATGCTATTGATGGACCCTGAGGCCTGGAATCGAGGAGCCATATGGAGACCCCTGCCAGCACCAGGATTCTACATGCACTGATCTGTGACTTTGTGAGTCGGAAGGAGACTTTATAGACTGATTTCGGGCATATGGGTTAATATTGAACTTATGATTTTGAACTGGACTGAGCTCAATGTCCTGTTCCTCTTGTATATACACCTTTTCCTTATATCTATATGCGTGCCAATGAAATTTGTTCCTCTAGTATACCTGGACTAACACAGAATTATATTTTTAAGGACCCTGAAAGCCACAGGGAAAAAAGTGCTAAACCAGAAATGGTCGATGATTAAATCTTACAACATTAAAATAATAAGCTCTATGTAACAAAAGTAACAAAAATCTGCAAAAGAAAGTGGAGGTAAGCTGCATAAAAATAAGCAGCATCCAGATTTGGATGGACAGATGCATACAAGAGGAACCCTGGAGGCAGGAGAATGTGAATAAAGAGGAGACCATGCATGGGAATGAGAACAATGTGTACTTTTATTATAATGATATGCTTCATATGACTGACAGGTAATCTGACATTCTCAATGTGAACCCTCTAGTCTGTGATGGGGCTGCTTATATCCTAGGACAAATGCAAATTTCTAACAGCATGTTGAAGTACAATTTAGCATTACTAGTCAAGTGGCATGTTATCTTTCCTCATCTTGTGGTTTCAAGTCCAGGATGCCTGAGGAAAACTTTCTGATGTGTGTAAAAGCTCAAACAAGAATGTTTACTGAACTAATATTAAGTAAAATCAGAAGTAATTGAAATATTTATTGCCACTATCTTAAAGATGAACAAGCTAATACTGCACATACTGCTGTACATTATTATTTGCTTTGATTACTCAGTAAATTTTCTCTTGACCAAACCTTTTTAGGCAATTCATTAATTTTCTCCAGGTATAGGTGCTCTCAATGAATTAGTGTCTTGGAAAGATTATGATTCTTAAAACTTTTGAAAAGATAGTTTTATAAATATGTTAGTTCTGGAACTACAGTAATTAATGATTTTGAAAGGTCTATTGGAATCAGGAATTCAATAACTAAACCTGTTGACAAAGATGTGATGTGTTGAGATAGACAGTTTTTCTCTTAAATTCATTGAAACATTATGAAGAAGTCAATTGATACCCATATATTTTAATGATAGATCTCATTAAGAATAACACTCAGATAATGTCCTTCTCCCTCCAAGTTAATGGGTGGCATCCAACTGGCAAATGAGCAGTTAAGTGGAGGAGTTCTTCAACTTCCTAATGCCGTGACCCTTTCACACAGTTCCTCATGTTGTGGTGATCTCCTGACCATAAAAATATTTTCGTTGCTTCAAGACTAATTTTGTTATTGTTATGAATCAGGCAAACCCTATGAAAGGGTCCTTTGATCCTCAAAAGGATAATCACCTACAGGTTGAGAACCACTGGCTTAAGGGCTTGGGCCATGAAAAGTTCTAGAATGTAACACCATGCATTGGGAAGAGGAGCTCATCTCTGTAAACAGCGTAAAACCATTGGAAGCAAAGAGAATGTCTGGGGACAATACCCTGGAGGACCAAGAGAATTGACCTTGACCTTCAAAACAGCTGTCCCTTATGTTTGAATTGCTGGCTTCTTGGTCATGTTTCTCCCACTAATTTGTGAATACCTTCAAAAGTTTTATTAAAATTGTAATCTTCTACACATGACACTTCTGATATTTAAAAATACTTATATGACTGTGTACGCTAGTCTTTATATATTTTATGCAACTATAGACTATTATTCAAAATTTATCATTAATTATTAGAAAAATATAATATATCCTTATCTTACTTCAAAGAAATGGAAAAAATGATCACCAACTTCATATGGAGAGGAAAGAAGCCCAGAATTAGCAGAGAACTCCTCAAGAAGGACACAGTGGGAGGGCTTCCTTTGCCTGATTTTAACACATGCTAAATAGCCACAGTCAACAAAACTGCATGGCATTGGTAAAATGATATATATTCAGACAAATGGAAAAGAACTGAAAATGTATAAACAAAACATTAGCATACAGACAACTGATCTTTGATAAGGGCCCCCAAATATCAATTGGGAAGCAGATGCCCTCTTCAACAAGTGGTGCTGGAAAAAATGGATATATACCTGCAGAAAAATGAAGAAAGATCCTTATCTCACTCTATGCACAGGAATAAACTCAAGGTGGATCACAGACCCCAAACTATTAGAGCTATCCATGAGGGAATTGGGACCAACTGGAGAACTTTGGCACAGGGATTACACAGGCTATGAGAAATAGGGAAGGACACAAACACAGAGGAGACACAAATAGACAAATGGGGTCTACTGAAGATAAAACACCTGTGTACACCCAAAGAATTCACCGAGAGTAAAAAGAGAGCCCACAGACTGGGAAAACACCTTTAGCAAAGATGTTTGCTAAACATTGGACAAAAGCCTTATTACTAAAATCTACAATGCCCTGTGATAGCTTCCAAAAAGAACAAAACTAACTACCCACTGAGGAGGTGGCCAAAGGACCTGAACAGAAGTTTCACAGAAGCAGAAATATGAATGGCCAGTAAACATATGAGAAAATGTTCCCGATCATTAGCCATAAGAGAAATGCAAATTAAAACAGCAATAGGATACCACCTAACACTCTCAAAGATAGCCCAATTCAAAAAATCAGAAAGCAATAAGTTTTGAAGAGAATGTGGGGAGATAGGAACTCTCATCCACTGCTGGTGGTCTTGTAGGTATGTACAGCCTCTATGGAAGTCTATTGGGCAATATCTAAAAGAGATGGAAACTGAGCTACCATATGACCCAGCAATCCCCCTAGTGGGCATATACCCGGAAGAGGCAAGGAAAAAACCACAGCCAAACATCTGTGCTCCAATGTTCATCACAGCACAGTTCATAATAACAAGGAGTTGGAAGCAGCCCAAATTTCCATCAACTGATGAATGGATTAAAAAGCTGTGCTACATACATACAATGGAGTACTACGCATTGCTGAAAAGCAGTGGTGAACACATGAAGCATGTCACCGCATGGGAAGAAGTGGAGGAAATTAAGCTAAGTGAAGTAAGCCAAGTGCAAAAGGGAAAGTATAGCATGAGTCTGCTGCAGTAAGCTTAAAGAGATAAAAAAGAAGACACAAAAGGGGCATAAAACAAGCATAGGTAAAAAGCCACTGTATACAGAAATTCCTGGGATGAGGCCCAGGCAGAGTAGCAGGGGTCAGACCAAAATCAGGGCTATATATGGTAGGCAACTCAGTTGGGGTGGTGGTGGGGGTTGTGATGTGTAGTGGGGAAATGAGGCATTAACCCACCCAAGGGGAGTGTATTGCTCATATATCCACAGGGAAAGAGGAACCACACTTAAACCTGGTGTTCCAGGATGTGCAGGCAGCATGGCAGCATGGAGCAGGGAACCAGTGGAAGGATCTTATGGCCGAGCACCAATCACAACTATGTGAACAGCTGCCACTCCCCTCAGGGATGCTTTCTTTGGAGATCAGCAGGGAGGCTGCAGCTCGTAGAGAGGGGCATGTCTGATCAGAGTACACAAAGGCAAATGAAGGTGGAGGAAGATTGTGAAGTACATCTTGGCCCACTGGACCTTGAGGACAATCTCCCCACACAGAGGAGTCATTGCACAGAGAGGACCATAGGGCCAGCCCCACTATGAAACATGGTGCCCCTTGTTGTCCCAAAGCCCTACGGGGACAGCACTAGAATAGCAGGGTTAGTAGTGCACCCAGTCTGACCCCACTGCACTAAGGCAAGGGTGTGCAGCAGACCAGCAGGAGTTCCCAAGGGAATGCAAAGGATATACTTTGGAGGCAGAATGTGGCACCCATCGGATTCAACCGGGAGATACTCCTGGAGGTCAATGAACAGACCTTGAATTATTTACAGGTTTTTCTTTTGTTATTATTATTTTTTCTACTTATTTATATATTTTTTTCTGGACATTGTTTTTTTGTTGCTGTTGTCATCACTTTATTTTCTTTTGTCGCCTCATCTCATCATGTCTTGTTTTTCTGCACATATTATTGTCTCTGCAGGTCTATATAGATAATGTAGACTGGATGAACAGTCTGCAGGAGAAAACAACAGGTCTGATGGTTCCTGGGGGGATATGGGAGATAGGGAAGTGGAGGGAAAAAAGGTGGTGGTGTCCATCCCATGGATAAGGGAAGGACAAGTGATCCAAGATCAGTGGCAGGATGGGTGTAATAGGCTAATAGGGATTGATCGGGAGTAATGTAATAGAGAGAAATTAGTGTAATTCAAATGGGGGATGTGTATGATAGTGGGAAAAAAGGATAGTAGAAGGAAGTAGAGCAGGAAACTAGAAGGCAAAGGTCATCTACAGAGGTCTAAATACAGGCATAAACATAGATGAATATATTTACATATGATGATGGGGAAATAGATCTATGTTCATATACTTAAAGGGTTAGTATTAAGGCACCAGATGGACATTGGACCTCAATGGAAGTACTTTCTTAATGCAAGAACACTTTGTTTTATTAAATTGGCACTCCTTGATGCTCACCTTCCCAACACAATCACTGAAGACAAATGTGTGCATAAGCAAAAGTGGTATAGAAAGCTGATGGTGCCCAGCTATCAAAGATATAGCATCTGGGCTCTGGCTTGAAAGTAAACAAGCAACAAAGTCCACATGGAAGAAGCACACCAGCCTGTGTGACTGACCACCAGGTGTGAAAGGGATCAGGTATCAGGCATCAAAGAAATGAAATTTATATCATTGCAAATTAGGGGAAGTAAAGATTGGGCACCCAAAGTCTTTTTGCAGGGAAAGCAACATCTTCTCACTGAAGGGTCATGGGTAGGAGACAAGCCAGTTGGATACAGTGTAGCAATGATGAAATATGCTACTTTCCTCTAGTTCTTAAATGCTTCCTCCCTCACACTATCATGATCTGAATTCTACCTTACAAATCCAATTGGACCAGAGGATATATACTGGTACAGATAAGAATTGGAAACATGGGGAATCCAGGACAGATGATCCCTTTAGGAACAGTGTTGAGAGGCATGATACTGGGAGGGCAGACAGAAGCTGGAATAGAAAGGGGCAACTGATGAAAGGATCTACATATAAACACCTCCGTGGGGTAAAGACAACAGGGAAGTGGGCGAGAGGAGACATTAGATAGTGTTCGGTATGACAAAATAGTAAGAATTTATAAATTATCAAGGGGCCATGAGGAAGGGAGTAGTGGGGAGGAAGTGAAAAAGGGAGGAGCTAATACTAAGGCCTTAAAGTAGAAAGAAAATGTTTTGAGAATGATGATGGTAAAAAATATGCTTTGCATACAATGAATGTATGTACAGATTGTGATCAGAGTTGTATAAGTGGCCCTAAAAAAGACTTTAAACATATAAAAAAGATAAAAAGCAATAGTCCCCCCAAATCATTATTATATGATTTACATTAACATGAGAGGGAGATTAGAATGAAGATTAAAGTTTATTTATTTTTTTAATTTTTTAATTAAGTCTACCGACAGTTTTAAAATAAATTTATACCTCATCCATGATTTCTTAGTTAATATATTGATTATTTGAAATGACCTGTTTGATGTTTAATTTAATAATTATATATAAATAATATTCCACTACCGACTTGGATTGTATGTGAGTAGAGTTTTGGCAAAAATGAAGAATTCTTTGCGTCACTTGGGTCAGCTCACTGCATTAAGTGGATTCCAGTGCTTGAGGAACATAGGCAGTCTGGGAATGCCCCCGTGGGCTTCCAAGAGAGAAACACTTGACAAGAGCTGGAAGGCCATCCTTCCACCCAGAGTGACTGGCGGTTTCCAACTCTATAAGCGTGAAACCAGCGGGGGATCCTGATTGGCCAGCATGAGAGAAACATGATTTTAATTACTTTTCAGTTAGTTGGAATAAGTCGTTTTAATTCTATAATAACTATTATTCAGGAAAATAGATCAGAGCTGAGTTTATATACAAATTGCAAGCTAGTGAAAAGTGAAGAATTGAGCCTAGTGGTTACACCTTTTTTCTATCTTTATTTTAATATTGATTTCTTCAACCTAAATATTAAGACATGAGAAGAATCAAAATAGATGACATGGTTATTAAATTATGAATATAAAACACATGAAAATTGAAATGCAATCTTACTATGAATTAAGTCTAGATGTTTTAAAATCTTTTTCTCTTCTTTTATTGTATCAATGTTTTCATGTATGCTAATAATAGTAACCCAGATAATTTGTTTAGGCAACTTAAAGATCTTCTTAAAGTAAGTTTGATACTTCAAATACACATGCATATGTGTTACTTATATGCTTATATGAAGGCCCTTTGCAATTTCTGGATACATGATTTAAAAACTAATGGAACTTAAAAAAGAATATAATAAAATATACTGTCTATTATAAACATACTTTTCTATGGATATTAATATATCATCTTAGATCAAAATGAAAATGCATATAAAATCATCTTAAATTCTTTATATTGTGTGTGATATAGAAATAAAGACTTTTTATGCTTCTTAATTACTTGTAAATTTCAATTCATTAATCCAAAGGAAAAAAATAAATCCCATCTTAAAAACCTACGCCTTAAAGGCTTAAAAAACAAAAGACTGCAATTTGACTCCTAATAGAGAGAGGCATTTAGATTCAATTTTCTAAATAATTTATTCTGGATTATGTAAGAATTGAGAAATTACTTACCTAAGAACTCATGACCTTTTGTGATCTATTTAAAAAAGGAAGATTTCTAAAATATTACATAATGCAATTGCCCTAAGTACTGTGTCATTAAGTCCATAAATATTAATTGCTATTCTTTTAACATTTTGAGGATTAAGTGAGATACTGAAGTCCTTTAAAGCACTTAACACCTAGTTGTTCCAGGCTATTTTGTCAGCTGGAACTGGTCGGAGCCCTACACATAGAGAAGCACACTGATAGGTTCACGTTATCCTCTCAACTATCATGAGGCAGCTTCTGTGCCAAAGCATCGCCGTGAGGGTCTCTCTCTTTTTTGATGTCCCTCTACTTCATCATGTGTGATGTCCTTGTCCAGGAACTGGTCTCTCCTACTGGAGTGTTTTTGTTAATTGGTGATAGTGTGTGGGGCACAGATTCATGTCCAAAGTATGAGGCAAAGTCTCGCCATCCTTCCCTCTAAGAAATAGTCTTACTGCATTTCTTTCAAGTCATTCATATTTTTCTTCTGGCAGTCCATGGCATTTCCAATGTTCTTCACCAGTATCAGAATTCAAGGGCACCAGTGCCTTGGTCTTCCTTACCCGTTGCCTAGCTTTCATATGCATATATTGAAGCAACTGGTAATAGCTGCTTCAGGCTCGCCTTAGTCTTCAAAGTGGCATTTTTGCTTTCTCACCCTTTAAAGAGTCTTGTGCAGCAGATTTATTCCGTGACACATATTGTTTGATATCTCGACTTCTGTCCATGAACACTGACTATAGATCCAAGTAAAATGAAGCCCTTTAAAGCTTCCATCTTTTATCCCTTGATCATGATGTTGCCTATTGTTGGTCTTATTATGAGGATTTTTGTTTTCTTGATATTGTGATGGAATATATACTGAAGACTTGATTTTCCTCTTAACTTTCAGTAAACAAAGTTATGTCATCTGCATATTGCAGGTTGTTAGTGAGCCTTCCTCCAGTCCTGGTTTATATATATATATATATATATATATATATATATATATATATATATATATAATATATATAATTCTTCATATCATTTAACTTCTCTGAGTATTTGCTCAGCATACAGATTATTCATTATTTTATTATATTGAAATTTATTATTCAAATGACAAGTTTTCAAGCTTTATTACCTATCCATTATTTGAAAATAGTATATTGTAGACTGTAATAAAATGGTTATGAGCTTAGATTTTTCTGTGAATGCTTACGGTGAAAGGATAGTACATAACAGGCTTTCAAAACTGGTAGTGGAATAGCTACTATTTCCTCAATGTTATCAGGTTTGTGTTTGACACAGGATGATAATGATGTCAATTGGCATGACTATTATTTATGTAGCTATTTATATACTGTTTATACAACTTAAGCAAAGATATAGCCAGCAGCATATTTTTACAAATAAATTTCATTGAAATATAACATCTTTGAAAACTGTCTACATCTGTAATCATATAACAACAGGATTGAGTAGTTCAGAGAGAAAGTGGATGGCCTTCAAAGCCTTAAATATTTAATGGTTCCTAAAGAAAAAAAATGTTGTCCCCAGACTTAAGTTCAATTATCCTTACAAACTTTTCCACATGACTTTGAATTACGTACAATTTCCTGAAACAAAGAAAAGGGATAATTCAATTGGAAATGCAAACTCCAAAAATGCAGTCAATAGAAGTGAAACAAATTGTGGATTTTTAAGGAATCTGAACATAAATTGATATTAATACGGCTGCTTAAGTGAATGAAACCTTCACTGTTTAGTTCATTAAAACTAAATTTACTATATTGTGAAGGGGACGACAATCATTGAACACATGATGTATACTACATCCTTCTTTACAATCTCAACTCTCTTTTTTGTAACTATAATGCTATGGGAAAAAGAAGAAATCATGATAAGGATTTTCTCATCACCTTATTGATAATGTAAGGCATTTGATTATGTGGATTATAAAAACATCTAGATAGCATTGAGAAGGATGGGATTCCAGAACACTTAATTTGATTTTTGGAACATTTACATAGATCAAGAGGTTGTTGTACAAGTGGAACCAGGGAATACTGCTTAGTTTAAAATCCAGAAATGTGTGTGTGAGGCTTTTATCTTGCACCACACTTAATCTTTAAGTAGAAGTCAGTGAAAAAGAAGACCCTTGGTGAAATGGATTGACACAGTGGCTACCATAAGGGACTCAAACAACATTTTCTGAGAGGGTGCAAGGCCAGGTGGCGTTTCCTTCTGCTGTACCTAAGATGGCTCTGAGTCAGAACAGGCAGAAAGGCGCCTAACAACAGCTCAGTTTGCTGAGCGAATAATCTACAAAGTTGGACTACAGAAAGAAGACCACAGCATGAAGGTTCAGGGAAGTCCCACAAACAACTCCGTGTACAGACGACCCGACCTTGCTGGCTGAAAGCAAGGAAAAGTTGAGGAGCTTGCTAGTGAAAACCGAAGACGACAATCCTCAGCATGGCTTGCAGTTCAATGCAAAGGCTGAAATTCACGCAGTTAAAGCCATAGACAAAAGGATAGCAAGTGAAAAGTAGATTAAAGTTGGCAGGGAGATCATTGTACTTGGACTCATAAGTCATGGTCATGAAAGCAGCAGCCGAGATCTCAAACAGAAAAAGACCTTGTGTGTGAGGAAGCAGGTGACAGCTTTCTCAAACTTAAGAGACTGGAGGTCATTGGACTTTTGTTCAGATCTCTTGCTTGGGGGTGCTCAGTTAATAGTGACCGGGGACTACCATAGACTGACTGTTTTGATGCCTCCTTGGCTGCCTTATTGTCAAAATTAATCTGGTAGATGTGGTTCTTCCTTTGAGAATGAGTATTCTTGAGAGTTTTGCACCCCCCCACCCTCCCCCATTGTTCGTATAGTGTCGAGTCACTTAAGAGTTAAATTTATACAGGTTGACAATCCATGTGTAATGTCTCTTTCTCAACACCATTTTAATTTTGATACCATTGGCTAATTAAGGACACAGAATTACTGTATGCTCAAGCAGGTGATTTATAACTTAAATGATCGTTGTATTATAAAATGATAATTAGGCTCACTGGCCCAACATGATCACTTAAGTAAAATGGGTGCACAAGCAAATGTGGTGAAGAAAGATGATGGTGCCCAGCCATCAAAGGATATATCTGAGGTCTTAAAAGCCTGAAGATAAATAATAATCCATTTACTTGAAAAGAAGCCACACCCACACAGAAGAAGCACAACAGCCAGCGTGGCCACATGGTGGTGAAAGGTCTAAGCAAGAGACATCAAATGGGGGAAAGAAAAACATATCACTGTGTGCACACATCCCCAAGGTGCCCACTGAGGACATGTGGGAACATAAGCAAGAGTGGTGAAGAAAGCAGATGTGCCTGTGCAATCATAAGGTGCTGAAACAATCAGGTTTCAGACATCAAAGAATGAAAATCAAAATCAGTGGACCAAATGACTCCCAATATTGCTGAAGACAAATGGATACAGTGGTATACAGAGTAGAAGAAATGATGCTGTCCAGCTACCAAATGATTGAATGTATGGAGTCTCAAAAACTTGAAGATAATTGGGTTGTCATTCAGTGCAGAAACAGCAAAGTCCACATGGAAGAAGCATACCAGCATGTGTGATCAAGAGGGGCCAAAGGGAGCAGGTATCGAGCATCAAAGAAAAAGAATCACATCATTGCGAATGGGGGTGGGGGGAAGAGCAGGGTGGGGACCTAAGGCCCACTGGTGGGTAATTGGTCACCCCTCTACAGGGGAGTCATGGGAAGGAGACAGACCAGTCAAGGGGCAGCTGGGCAATGATGATGCTTACAAGTTTCCTCTAGTTCCTGAAGCCTTCCTCCCCTGCAACCATCATGGTCCCAATTCTACCTTACAAATCCAGATGGACAAGAGAAGGTACACTGGTGGAGAGGGGACCTGGAGATATGGGGAAACCAGGATGGATGAGCCCCTTCGGGCCAGTGGTTAGATTGGAACAGCTGGAGGGGTAGAGAGGAGGGGGGTGGAAGGACAGGACCAACTGCAAGGATATACACATAAGCTCCTATTTGTGGGATAGGCATCAGAGGAGTGGGTTGGGGGAGAGGTCGGGCGGTGTAAGATATGACAGAAAATAATAGTTCATAGAGTATTGAGGGTTGGTGGGAAAGAGAGAGCAGGGGAAGGGGGGAAGGGATGGAAAAGCCAATACTAGCGGCTCAGGGGGAAAAGGTAGATGATTGGAGAATGATGATGGCAGCAGACATGTAAAGGTGCCTGCCACAGTATGTTTATTTATGTGTTGTGAAAAGCGATGTACAAACCCCCAATTAAATGATTTTATAAATGAAAAAAATAAAACTAAAAAAAATGATAATGATGTCTCCATAATGAGCCAGAGACATATATAAACCAAAGCATATGAGGGAATTTGGGGCTCATGATTAATTTTAAACCCAATAGAAAAAGAATTAGTTCTAATGGCATGGACTTGCTCAATGCCCTCCCTCATGAAGAGAGCACTGAAAGTATGGTTAAGAAACATGATGGTAAAAAAAAGAAAGAAAGAAATGTGATGGTACATGGCTATTAGAAAGAAGAGCATCCAAGGACTTAAAGGCTTTTCTTTTATTAAGTAAGCATCTAAGTGAGTTGTCAACTCAGCCCACAGGGATAAAACAGACAAGCAAGTGTGATTCAGGAATTCTAAGTAATAAAATCCATATTCAGAGATGGGGATGATATCAGAGCTTAAATGGCAAACATTTAAGTTACAGATGGCTAAAGATGACAGTGGAGGGGCAATGTCCATTTGCAGGTCCCCCTCATAGATTAAGCTACCAGTGAATCCCATCTCCCTCTCATTGAGACTTGTAAATAGCCTTGCTATCAGATGGAGAGCCTTGCACAGTCCATTAGGACAGACATAGTTAGGTTAAATGTAAGATCTTATCATTTGATCTTCCTTTTGACTCATTTTAAAAGTTGCTTCAATTATGTATATTTTTACTTTCTTTTTGATTGAGGATTCTCCATGTTTTGTCACTCATGACTTTATTTGTTTGCTATGTTTTGTATGACTTTCTGTATATTAAATCAAGGAGAGGGAGATATTTAGAAGCAATCAATAATTGCAGTGGGGCATGGCAGGGGACAATGTAGGGACATGGGGAGCTAACCAAGAGTAGGAAAAAAATGTTCTTAAATTGATTGTGGTGGCTATTGTACAAATATTCTTAGTATGGATAAATAATTAAATTTTATGATTTGTGAAGGATAGGCCAATAAACATGTGTATTTAAAAAAACAAAGTCAAATATAACTGTGCAAATTGAGTACAGATAACTTCTTAAAAATGCTGAAGAACCCTTGCTTGATGTATTTTGAGAATAAGGTGCAGAGACAAGTATTCTTTTCAATAGTTTCATGTGTATGTGAAAGCTGAGAAATAAATAAGCATCAAGTCCTAGCTTCATCTCACTTTGAAGATTAAGGTGCACCTGAACCAGGCGATCGTATTTTCAATAGTTTCATATGCATGTAAAAGGTGGGTAATGGATAAGGAAATCCAAACTGAAGCATTTGGATTACATTGCAGGTAAGCAATATTGAAAATGGCACAGACTGAGAGCAGAGCAAATGAAATTTGTCTTTAAGGAAGTACAGCCAGAAGTGCCTAAGAAGCATGAAAGTGAGAGTTAGTCTTGTGCCTCCTGAACATGCCAACTGGAGAGTCCAGTCCCTGGAAAAGACCTGGGGAAGTACAGGATCAGCAAAAAGAGCAAGACCTTCCACAAGATGGACTGATACAGTGACTTCAAGTATTACAGCATAACAATTCCTGGGATGGCCCAGAACCTGGCAGTGTTCCCTTCTATTCCCATTGGGTTATCGTGAATTGGATCAGTCTCCACGGCACCTAAAGCAGCATCAGTGCATTGGGTGTTGTTTCTGCTGTTCATGACAAGGCTTCTTTAATTAGGACATGGATAAAACTAAAAGTAATCCTTCTTTAACTATGTCATAGATAAGATTAATATCCACAAATTAATGTGGATACGTACTATTGCAGACTTAATCTTCCAAAATCTCTGGTCCAAATGAGTGTTCATTTGGTAACAGCTGATCTATTTTATTTTATTCATTAGAACTTTAAGAAAATCATCAATTTCACTAATCTTTCATACAACCTTCACTATAAACTTGATGCTCATTCTGTTTTAGCAGAATTTATGTTTCTCTCATAGGATTTCTTTTTAATCTGATGTCCTATCCTTCTTAGTGGCTCTAACTAGATACTGTTTAGACACATTATAACAAGTTAGTGTGAGTTGATCTTGGTGGTGAAATGTTTTTTAAATCAATTCCACATACACATTTAAAAAATAATATGCCATGAAGTTTTTGAAGTCTCTCACATATCTGTTCAAAATTTACCTCCAGCCCTGTTCTTGGTGTTATTGAACTCATCAAATTATTTATAATCTTCTGAATCTGTGATTATTTACATTTGGTGGGAAATAGGCTTATGAAATATGAGAAGAAAGAGAAATGAGAGGTGGAGATAAAAGCAATACAATTATAGAAACAAAACCTACAGAAACACCATTACCTTGGTAACAGGAACTTCTGTAGGGATCCCTTAAATCACCAGTGATGGGAAAGAAATCAGGTAACCTAGTGACCAGAGAAACTTAAAAGCTTCTAATCAACTTTGCTTTCAGTCAAGTAGTTAACAAACAGAAATTTATTTTCATATGTAAAGAAGGGCTTCACATTTTCCTTAACAAGAAATCTCTAGGGAATTGCTTACCTCTGCAAGATAGAACTCATCATATTGCCTCCTGAAGTTCTCTCCCTTGTAATAGTTGCTAGCAGCGACAATCACATCCACAGTCACCATGCTCAGGATAAACATGTGGAAAACTGATGACCGCATCATTTTCTGAGGAGGAAAAACAGATAAATTCCAAACCAAAAAAAGCCCCCAAACCTTATGACTGAACATAATCAGTGTGCCAAGGCCCTTATATACCAAACTTCTCTGATATGGTGGTGTGTAAAATGCTGCTTTATGTTAACTTGATGAATGTTGCTTGCTACTGAATGCTGCAAGTCAAGGCATCCCTTTCTTCAGGCAGCTGGAAAATGAGTGGGAAGATGACTTCAGAGAGTTTGGGTTAAATAGGAAACATTAAACACTTGGTACAGACTTGGGTACAGATTTTGTCTCTTTTCCATGGTTTTCTTAGACACATTTCCCCCTTAATTCTGACTGTAAAAATCTATTGTTGTAGAAGAACAGATACTTCCTTATTCAGTGCTAAGAGGGGAAAACATTAGGGATGAAGCTGTTTAGAGGTTATCTTAAATCTAGAAAAGTAGTAGACATCCAAGATCTACTGTTTTACTTTCTTACTCTCACCACTACTTTTTAAAGTTTATAGCACAACTAGTGAGCATTCCCCAAAATGCACTTAAACTTCCATGATTCTCCCCCAGCAGCCACTCTGTGGGAGAAGGTATTGAAGTCTGCTTCCAAAAAGATGATAGCCTTAGATTCACTATCGGGTTGTTGCATTCTGTCTCATAGGGTTGTTAGGACACGACATTATATCACTCTTACTATGTTCTTCCCTAGATGCTTTACATGAATGAATTCATGTAATATACCCATTCATAACTTATTGATATGCTTAGGTTCCAAGGATGTGAAAAATAGGTATTGTTTAAAAATGGAGGGTGCCCACAAAATGTAGGACAGCTACATTATGACATAACTGGTATAAGACATCCTTCCATCATTGCCCCAGCTACTTGTGTCTCAGATGAATGTGGTTAAAGAGTGAAATAGCTGGATAGTAGATTATGACCTTTTGCAAGAAATGTGAAATGTCAAATAATGCGGTAGTCAATACCTTCTTAATAACCCAAAGGGGTTCTTCTAAAATCATGAATGAGAGAATTGAGACTTTTAGAAGTTAAGTAAGCTCCCATGGTCACAACCCTTTAGAAGTCTGATTCAAGTCCACTGGCTACAGTGAGATTAAGATAATGAAACTTTCTGAAAAGATGGCTAGTATTACAATGACTATAGAGTATTGCCACCACTCATCTGTCACTTAATTGCATTGTGATGAGCTGCCTATTCGTCGGATGTGATATCAGTATCATCATGGTCATTCATGGAACTCTTTTCAGTGAGGGGTAAGAAAGACTGGCATGAAAAGGCTTTCACTTTCAAAAATTAGTCATCCAGGTCATATGGTTTACAGCAGAATGCTGTCCAACCTAGTGATGGGAGATCAGCCCTGTAAAGTTGGAAGGCAGCACAAAATGCATGGTAGCCAAAACAATGAATTTGAGCATACCAACAATGATGGAAATTGGGCAAGACAGGGTAGAGTATCTTTCTGCTTTTTCCCGGGGTCACCATGACTGGGAGATAACTCAGCTGTAGCTTCAACAATCGTGTTCCATCATTGATCACTGTTTTCAGTACTTATGCACTAGTATCCTGGCAATTTTATATGACATGAAAATTCTTCAGTCTTTGCAGCTAAAGGAACCAACCTAGAGTAGACCCTGAGTATGAATAAGAGGGAAAAGCTGACTTCCAAAGAGCCATGTCACAGACTGTATGCATATACCGTTGCTGACCCAGGGCGGCTTAGTGAATGACAAATTGGGTTAACTGAAAGTCAGTGATAAAACCCAATCATAGTTCCAAAGGAGTTTTATTAAATTGGAAACCTAAAGAGGCAGATTTACTTTGTCCTAGGAGGTCACGCTGAGCCAGACTGGTGTTTCTAGTGGGTAGTGTGGGATACAGTTTCAGCTAAGGAAAGATGAAGCTTTCTGCTTCTGTAAAGACTTACAGTCTCAAGAATCCATTATTGGACCACTATGAGTCACAATAAACTGAATAGCAGTGGGTCTGCATTTGGATGCACTGTTTTTGAAGGCTTTGTGACTATGCAGTTTTGATTAACAAGATATTTCTGGGATCATGGTCTGAGGTTGAAAGTCTACTATGCTTGGCAAGTTATTTTCCTTCTTTATACCCCAGTTCTCTCATCAAGAAAACAAAAGAAGATAGTACCTAATTCAAAGCATCATGATCTATTTCAAATGAGCCCATTTTTGGAAAGCTTTCAGAAAATACATGCCACCTTAGACATTTCTGTGAATTTGGAATGAAAATAATGCAACTCTTTGATTCAGGTGTTTTTCTATTCAGGAATGAGGAGCCTATTTTGGAAGGCCAAAAAAACCTTTTATGCCTTTTACCTGCCTGTGTCCAGAACCAAGGAAGATAAATAAAAGTGATAAGATATTAATAATTTGAGGTGTCAGAACTATCAGAAGAGGAGATAGCGATTGCGGCTTCATGTCACCATAGATCTTCACATATTCTTATATTTATATTCCATGAACTTTATTTTATGTTTAATACAAAATCAAATTCCAGAGCTGCCAATCAATGCAAATTTGCTTGCAGGAACCAGTGACCTTCGTAACAAGCATAAGCAAATCACTCTACCAGGTTTGTTATTGTTATTTCACCTCTCTTGCATTGTGAGAGTTAAATTCCATTACTATTCTTCCTCTTTTATACTCTTTTCAACATAATGTTCTATTAATAACATTTCCACTGATTTCCATTTTATCTACATGACAGAAAAGCCACAACTTTCTTTTTCTATTTTCCTTAACTGTGAATTTATGTCTTAAGTAAACTATTATTACTGAAAGGTCCAAACAAAGCTTTTAGCCATGGCTGTCAAAAAACTTTTAAATGGTTTTGTAACTGTCACAGCTTCACTTTGGTGCTGTCATTATAATTGGGTTGTTTTTTGTCTGAATGTCTACATATCCCTGTTGGCACAGAGTCATTAAAATAATCACTTACAGTAGGTTTTGATACACTATAATCACCATTGCTTAGCCGGCTCTCTCCAAAGTAAGAACTTTCATCTACTAAATAAGAGTTAAGGTGAGCTGGTTCTATCAAGAAAAAGAATCAGCTCCAATAATAAACTGCAATTTCTTTTTGGCTTTTTTTTAAACAAAAAGAGTTATGGTGATATATACGTATGTGCTAAATTTAAATATTAAAGTCAATAACCCGGTTTTAAAGACAGTTACAGAGACCACTTCAACTTAATTCAACTCAACCAAATGATGAAACTTGGCTATTATGTTGAACAACTGGTATAATTAATTATATGTGGACTAAGCTTATAAACATAAGCTAATCTGAATTTTCACTTTTCCTTGTTTTATTTTCTTATAAAAGTGAATGTATAGGAAAATATTAAAGTTGAGTTAGTGCTACAAAATATTATGTAACTCGAATCATGTCCAACTGCACAATTTACTGTGAATGTAGACTATATGGGTTATATATTGAATACAAGTCTCTGAGCTCCTATATACACATATATTATATTACATTATATTACATATATTATATTATCATATATTACATATATTATATTCCTATATTACAGTTTTATAAAGATTCTCTGAATTGTGATGCCATTTTGGCTTATGTTTTTTTTTAAATTAGAAAATCTTAAATACATTTTCAGTTTCTCTGTGAACCAAGAACAACTGATTTATGTATATAAATGATCATAGGAATTACCAAATTTGAACACATACATACAATACTCATAATGAAATCCTTCCCATGACAGCAACATCTGTTAGGAATGCACTAGACACTTTTGGCTCAAGGTGCCCATCCTGACCAAAAGTCTGAGTCTGAGGAAGAAAAAGGGACCTCAGACTCTACCTGCCCCCAAACTACGGAATCTACATCTGCATTGAATAAGCTCCTCCAGTAATTCATGAATACTCTAGTGTTTGACAGATACTGTTGTAGAGAACCATCCTTCAATAGAAGGTGGAACATGGTAACCTAGTAATTGCTTTATAGCTTCATAGATCCATGATGCTAGAACTCTGTAGCATTGAAATATTGCAGATATTACACAGTGAATCTGTAAACCCAGTCCTCACACAAAAGATACTCTTATTATCTTAGTGGTATCCTTTGCAATGAAGTTAATATCCTCACCCCCTTTAAAATCTACTTTTGGTTATATCTTTGAGAAGAAAACATTCTTTTTTAAAAAAAAATCATTATATTGACTATCACAATCAACCCTTATCACAATCCATCCATCCACTCATTGTGTCAAGCACATTTGTACATTTGTTGTCATCATCATTCTCAAAACAGTTTTTTTTCTACTTGAGCTCTTGGTGTCATCTCCTCATTTTTTTCCTTCCCTCTCCACTACTGTCCCTCATGAACCCTTGATAATTTAGAAATCATTATTATTTTTTTGTGCCTTACACTGACCGATGTCTCCTTTCAGTCACTTTTCTGTTATAGGTCGATCATTGTGATCAGTTCCCCCTTTCTCCCTGCCTCCCCCCCACCTTTCCCTTCCCCTTCTGTATGGCACCTCTCAATATGGATCACTAGGGATTTATCTGTCCAGCTCTTATCCATACCCAGGTTCATGCTCTTGTCTAGCCAGATTTGTAAGGTAGAAGTGGGGTCATGATGGTGGAGGGGAAGAAACATTAAGGATCTAGAGGAAAGTTGTACATTTCATCAGTGCTATACTGTTTCCTGTGTCTTCTCTTCTCTGAGATCCTTTTGTAAGAGGATGTCCAATTGAATACAGATGGGTTTTGGGTCTCCACTCTGCACCCACTCACCCCCTGCTCATTCACAATGATATGATTTTTTGTTCTGGGTCTTTGATGCCTGATACCTGATCCTATGATCACACAGGCTTGTGAACTTATTTCCTGTGGACTTTTTGGCTAGATGGCTAGCTAGATGGCTCAGCTAGATGGCTGCTTATTTATCTTCAAGTCTTTACGACCACAGATGCTATGTCTTTTGATACCATCAGTTTTCTTCACTATATTTGTTTATGCATGCATTTTGTCTCAGTGAGTGTGTCAGAAAGCACATCATGGAATGCCAGGTTAATAGAACAAAGTGTTCTTGTGTTGAGGGAGTACTTAAGTAGAGGCCCAATGTCCGAATCTGCTACCTGAATACTAAGCCTACAAATCAATGGTTCTCAACCTGTGGGTCATGATCGCTCTGGGCATTGAGTGATGCTGTCACAGTGGTTGCCTGATTCATAGCAGTAGTAAAATTATGTATCAAGGAAAATCATTTTATGGTTGGCGATGGGTAGTGGTGGTCTGAGGAACTGGATTAAAGGGTTGCAGAATTTATGTACAGAGATCTATCTTTCCATCATTTATATATATTTACATATATACATATATATACTATATGTAGACCTCTATAAATGCCCTTTGCCTCCTAGTTCTTTCCTTTGTTTACCTTTACTTTCCTCTTGTCCCACCATCATGCTCAGCCTTCATTTTGAATTCAGTAATCCCTCTCGGTTACATTGTCCTGAATCAATCTCTACCAGGCCACCTACATCCTCCTAGTCATCAATTTTATATCACTTGTTACTCCCTTGTTGATTGTTTTCTCTTCTTGATTGTTTATCCCACCTATCGTATCTAGATAGGCATGCAGAGAAAATAATATGCACAAAAACAAGACAGCAAAGCAAAGCAACAAAACAAAACAATAACAAAGCAACAAAAAAGGAAAATACCATAAAGACTATAAGTAGTTCATGTTTGATGACCTTTAGGAGTGTTTTCTGGTTAAGAATTGAGTGCCATGCCCTGGTCCACAGTCTAGTTTTGCTATTCCTTGGGGACTTCATTGTTCTGCTCCCTTTGCTGTTCTGTTGCATGCCCTTAGTGTTTTGCCATGTTGTGGTGGGGTCAGATTGGGCACAATTCCCACACTGTGTCTCCATTGTCTTGCCCTATAGCATTATGGGTCAGAGAGGGACATGGTGTCTCCTGTTGGGGCCAACCCTATGGTCCTCTTTGTGCTTTGACTGCTCTGAGTGGAAATATTGTCTTCCAAGCTTGATGGACAAGGATGTGCTCCACTCTCTCTCCCTTTGTTTGTTCCTGTATGCTGTGATCAGACATGTGCCTCTCCCTGAGTTGTAGCTTTAGTGCTGTCCTCTGAAGTGAATTCTTCTGGGGGAAGGGAGGAACTGTCCATGTATTTGGGTTTGAAGCCAGCTCCTCTGACCTCTCCATTGATTTTCTGTTTCATTCTGAAAATTTTCACTTTCTACCTGACTCAGTGAATGAAAACATTACTCTTGCATTTAGCCTCAATGTTTCATTATGTAAACTGGCCTGTTACGGTCTGACTTCCATCTAGTAAGTGGGTTCTAACTTTCTCTTTTCTCTTTCAGCTATATACTTTGCGTAATATAGATTGATTTGTGACTTCCAGATTTTGCTGACTTTATGACTGTGGTATTACTGCCAGCTTATCCTGGAACATGGTCCTTTTATTTTAATAAAAGGTAATTTTCTCATCCTCCAATACATACCTCCTTCTTGGTGAACTTCCTCCTACATTCTGATCATTAAAGTATTTTTAATATTATTTCCTTTCTTAAGTCAAAAAGAGTTACTTTTGTGACTTAGTTATCATACTTCACCCAACCCAAATTATAGCAAGGTCAGTTGGTAGCTGCCATAAGAACCAATAAATGTCCCTAAATATTCTCACGCATGAATTGAGATGGTGAGGATCATTTGGACATATTACATCAGGGAGGATGCTAAATGAGGTTGAAAGAAACACTTAGATTAACTATGTGGGTACAAGGAAAAGTTCCCACTAAGAAGTAGCCACTAGCAAGTTAGTATTCTGGGTGTATTTTTTTCAGATGGATAACTATTAAAAAAATTATGCCAGAAGTAGATGGCTTACAAGAGAAATACATTCTAGCTCCCAAACCACAGTACGTAGTAGATACTCAGCAAAAATACATTAAACAGAGATATAATAATGAAACTGCTACTGCAACACTGTTAATAACTGACATCTTTAAACATTTTACATCTCCAGATGACTCATCCCTTATACAATTCTTATGATTTTCTCCTTGCATAGCACATCATATGAGTACCAGCCCTATTGCATAGTTTAGATAATAGAGATGCCAAGCAGTAGTCAAGAGGCTTGCCCAGTGTCAGAGATGATAAAAGGAAGGTACTGTAGCAGGGAGATGTGCAACCATACTATATACTGTCTCCTAGACATCCTCCTTGATGGAGGGCCAACAAAGTAAGATGGAGGCTCGGAAGGAGATGCATTATCCCAGTGCTGCAACAGGGGCTCGAGCACAGGCAGCACTGTGAGGATTCCACAGGCAGCATTGTGAGGATTCCTGCTCTTGTACATAGGATTCCTGCTCTTGTACATAGCATTGTCAGGATTCCTGCTCTTGTACATAGGATTTCCTTGAGTCAGAGCTGATTCCTGGGCACCTAACACAACTCAAGCCAAACTAAACTCACTGTCATTGAGTCATTATTCCTCAGAATGACCCCACAAGACATTGAACTGTCCTGTGGGTTTATGAGCCTGTCAATGTTTATAGGATCAGAAAACCTCAATTTTCTCTTATAGACCAGTTGGTGGAATCCATTATCCAATCAATAATGCAGCATTGCCATAAATGCCATTCCATTTGTGGTAGATAGAATGAGCCCCCTTCTTCAAAGATGGCTAAATCTCAATCGCTAAAATCAATATTCACCGCAATTTATACATATATATGGAAGGGGGAGTCTGTGAATGTTACCAAATTCAGAATCTTGCCAAAAGAAGATTATCTCAGATTACTTGCTTAGGTTATGTTCAATATATTCAGAAGGGAGCTTCTAAGAGGGATGTGGAAGAATTATAGTTAGAGAAGGCGATTGATGATGACAGGGCAGGGGGAAGGGATGGAGAGTTGCTAAGAAGCTGGCTTTAGATTTGAAGATGAAGGGTATAACCATAAGCCAAGGAATGTGGTGGCTGAAAATTACAAGAAAACAGTTTCATGCCCAGAGTTTTCTAGGGAAATGCAGCCTTAATGACACATTGATTTTAGCTTAAGTGTATCTAGGAATGTTTAACTCTAGAACTGCTGAGATAATAAACTTGTATTATTTTAAGCCTCCTCACATTACTTTGTTACAACAGCATCAGGAAACTAGTATTTTTTAATAATTTTAATATACACCATCTTAAAATGTATTATTACATTGGATCTTAATATATACTAGATTACTTAGACATTGGAACTTTGGGATGTAAACCACAAGGTGAGAAGTTCAAACCAACCACTCCCTCCATGGCAGAAGATGAAAATATGTGCTCCAGCAAAAAATCATTTTCTCAGAAACTTTATAGATGGGGTCATTGAGTCAGAACTGGCTTGATGGCAATGTGTTCAATTTTGAGGGTTTCACCCCTCCCCAAGACACTTACAGGAAGAGAAACTTAGAAGTGGAGTTCATAATGAAAGTAGGATGGCGGGCTGAGCCCTGGTGGTGTAAGTGGTTAAGTGCAGGATTGCAGCCCGTTGGTTTGGCAGTTCAAATCCAGCAGTGACTCTCAGGAGCATCACTGGGTGGCTCCCACAACCACCAGAGGGCAGTGAGGCCCACAAAAACAAAACAAAACAAAAAACCAATAACAACAACAACAAAAAAAGAAAGTAGGATGGCATGAAATGACGAATGAACTGGAAGTGATACCATCTGGAGATTGATTCTGAAAATGAGCATAACTTCATAAGGCAGTAGGTTTTGGAACCCCATAGTTTGAGTGAAAGGTATAATTTTGAGTATTTTACAGAATCTCTTTCCATTATTTTATCCAGTGATTTTCCCTATACAACATGAAAAGTTATGCCTTCAAGTTTCTGAAAACACAGTAGACAAGCTTTAAGCAAACTCAACTTGAGGTCTTAAAGGCTACAATAGAGATACACAAAGAAAAAGAAAAGTGCATCTGGAAAATGAAATTTTTCTTTAAATTTCTGCTTGATCAGATCAAATAACTTACCTTGGCAAAAAAATTTCATCTAGGGAACACTGCATTAGCCACTTACTGAAAGTAGTGTTTTAATTGAATTTGAAAATAAATGAATTTTGAAAACAGTACAGTTGTAAGGTTTTCACAGAATCCACTTTATATATATGCCATAAGAATAAGAATAAGAACATGACGTAAAAAACAGTGCATAAAATCTAAAATAAATCTCTCATTTTCAAGTGGTGCATATTTTGTCTTTCCTCTTTAGGAGACACCTAGATATTTATCATCACTATAATCTATATAAAATAATTCTCCCCATTACAAATAATTTGTGCTAAAATGTGTTTATATCAGCACTGCAGATAGAACCAATGAAATATCCTTAGAGATTCTTGTCTTTTCCATCTGCCAGCCCCTGACTACCCTTGGAGATCAAGAAGCAAAGGCATAAATATGAAAGTAATTCCTCACAATGGCACTTGAGGTCCATGATCTCAGTAGTACCAGGTCCTAAGGAGATTTCCTCTTTCTTGGAACAATAAGTTGGGTGGACAACCCTGACTATGGTGGAAGACACATTCTAGGGAACAGGAGAGGCATTTAGTAAGACCTTATCCTTTGACAAATATGATTGTAACTTTTACTCCAATCTGCAAGAAGAAGGTTGGATATTAAAGCATGCATTATCTAAAACATTTTAAAAATTTTTTAAAATTACCAGCTCTGGTCTCTATAAGACAAACTAGGTTTTAACAGAAGAATGGCAGAACCAGTAGAACAGAAAAAATGGTAAGCAACATTGGTGATTATATTAAGCCAAAGAATTTTTAGACTGTGTGGCAGGGCCTGCTCTCATATTGTACCTACCTTCTGTATTCATTTCCTTGGCACTTCCCATCCATGCTCATTTTGAACTTAACTACAGGACTTGTTTGGATTGGCTTACATGTGTCAGAATAGACTATAGAATGGTGATCATGGGTCCCATCATCCCTTCATGCCAAGTGGTAGCCTGCCAAGGCCTAAAAGCAGGAATAATAGTAGATAATGGCTAACTGTAGACACATGATGAGCTGAAATGATTTCAGCCCAGAAGGTCTGAGCAGCTGACTTATAAATTCGTGCGTGAGAATAAATGTTTGTTCTTATAAAACAGTTAAGTTTTGGTTGGCAGAATGATATGTGGTATACCCAACAAAAATAGTTCTTTCAAGTCATATTGTTAAACTACACACTCAGCCTACTAATATCTATCTAGGACTATTGAAGTAGAAATGGAAGTGATCATATATATCTATTTATCTTCTTGTATCAATAGGAATATATAAAGAGAGACAGAGAAAGCTAGAAAGAGGTGGAAATGGATATAAAATTGATATAGATATATCCTATAAATACTTACACCTATCTATATTTATATAGGTAAATATATATCCTTTTATTGTTGATCCCTTGGTTAAGTGTTCAATTGCTAGCTGAAAGGTTGGCAGTTAAAACCCAACCGGGAGTTTTGCCAGAGAAAGCCTTTGTGATCCATCCTGAAAAAGGTCACAATTTAGAAAACTATGGGGCAATTCCATGTAATGTGATAAATGTATATGTGATCACTATGAGTTAGCAATCAACTCAATGGCATCAGCCAATGACATATAGTTTCAATTAACAAGAGGCTATAGTGGATTTTGCATTAGCTTGCTAACCACACGGTCAGCGCTTTAAACCCAGCAGCTGCTTCCTGGGAAAGGATTCGGGCAAATCGACCCTGCTATCAAGGGTTGCTGTGTGCCGGAATCTATTCAAGGGTACTGAACTAAGCAGGTATATTCCAAACCTTTGTTTGAAAAGTTGAAGATGATTATTTCCATACAGAGGGCACAATGGCGATGTACACTTTGTGCAATGGCAAGTCTGAAAACTTTGTAGATTGATTAAACTGAACATATCTACTGTGATGTAAAGTGTGAGAACAGTTTATCCTCAGCCTGTGATGTGTTATTGCATGCATCTTTCCCCACCTTCTTATAACTCACTCTAGAACTTGGCAACTGTTGCAAATCAAGGCGCCCCCATACAAGTGAGCTACTAGACATTTGCAAACATACCACTGCGTACCTAGCTAGGCTCTTGTGGTACCTTCATAGAGCAATAATTTAATGGGGTCTATTTGAAAACTATTTTTGATACAAATACCGATTGCCATTTAAGGCTCTCAATATTTAATGAGTAATTTCCTGGTGCTATGCTTTTGTAAATATACTTTATACATATGTCAATATTTTAGTATACTATGTTAATATATGTTATGCTGATACACATGAATCACACAATGCTACTTAGAAATTTGTAAAAGAAAAAAAAAAGGTCATGACCCACTATATGCGTAGGCACTCACGTATAGCCTACCTAGTACTCTAAGGCACACAAAAGCCATTTCAAGGAACTGTAAGACAATAACTAAGGCCATACGAATTTGAGTCTACTAGTTGAAATAAGGAATATTCAAAATGTTGTTTTAGCCATGGCCTGCCTAATAAAGTTATCTCAACTGATTTAAACCATACTGTATTTCATTTACAAAAGCTTCAATGAAGCACAACATGTATTTTCCAGAATACGATGTCATAATCAATATTCACAATTTAACCTACAGTTCAGAACACTACTTAACATCTCCTTGTTCCCTCACACTTGGTGACCATATATTTTAGGATTACTGGTAGAAAGGAGAAAAGAATATAAACATGAGAAAAACCCTTTTCAATGAACTGAACTATAATTTAAGGATTAAGAATTCAATGCCTCTACATGATTTCATTATTGACATTCAGCCAAAAAACAATCAGAAATTAAAACACTAAAATTTTGACTTTTCACAAATAAAGTATCAATTCTATTTTCCTTGTACCTCATGGATAGTAATAGTTATATAAATTTCTCCCAGGCTACAAGAAGAAGAGCAGTATAAGAAGGAAATCGAGTCACACCAGGACAATTTAGAGACAAATGTTCTTGTGGATCTCAGTTGTAAGATTCTACAATGTTAGATAATAGGTTCAATGCTTTTCTTAAAAAAATTTATTCAAATGTATCTTAAAATAATTGTCTCTAATTATACCAACAAATGCTTCCAATATAAACCCATTGTTTTGGACTTCATTTTCTTCACATTCTTTAGATTTTTTTTCTTTATTTTTTTTTACTATTTATGAAGTTTCATAAAACAACACTATTGTAATGTTTATAGTCATATATTTCATGTTTTTCATAGCCAGTATGGTATATTTAAAAAATAAAGTCTGTATATGACTATTGGCATTCTAGTCTTCTACTGAGAGATCTACAAACATATTTTAATGAATCTGTATATTTTTCCTAATTGTTAATTTTTCCCTCTGCTGAAAATTTGTGATCACCATTATTAAAACTGTGATGATTTCTTCTATTTTAAGGAATAGCATTTCTCTTGGCCCCATTTCCTTCATCAGTCTTCATCCCATTTCTACTCTCTCCCTTGCATCAAAATTTCTCAAATATTTTGCTTATACTCATTGTGTCCAATTTCTTTCTTCCTGTGTTCTCTATTAAGTGTGTGTGTGTGTGTGTGTGTGTTAAGGAGTTCTGGTAGTATAGTAGCTTACACGTTACTCTGCTAACGTCAGCTTCAGCAGTTCAAAACCACCAATTGTGAAACAGGAGGAAATGAGGCTTTTTTCTTTTTCCAATGATTTATAGTATTGGAAACTTTTGTTCTAGAGGCTTCTACGAGTTGGAAGAGACTCAAGTGCACTGAGTCTGACCCTGAGTATTATGAGTGAGGTGGTTTACAAAACAACTGAACAGTCATGAATTCAACAGTCTGTCAAGCCCCCATTGCCTTGTTCTTTTTCCCTCACCCTACCCTCATCTCCCTTCACCTAAATAGCCTTAAGCCTGTGTCCACCCTTCTTCCCTGCTATCCACTCTCATGGCTAATAAACACCAGAGTTTGTTTCTTTTTGCATGAACACATTTATCTTTAGATTTTACTACAACAGTAGTCTCAAACAATATTTTTCTGTTTGTCTTTGACTACTTTGCTTTAGCACAATATCCTCCATGTTCACTCATCTCATGAAGTTTTCCACTAAGGCATTGTTATTTTAATGTTATGCAATATTTCATTGTGTGTATGTACCAAAGTTGTTTAACCCCTTTGTCTACCTATGTACATTTAGTTTGATTCCATATTCATTTTTCATTGTTAATAGAGCTTTGATGAACACATATGTGAATATATCTGCTAATGTTATAATGCTAATGTTATGCCACTTATTTTTTTTATTGTATATACCAAGTAAGCAGTGATGGGTCAGATGGTATTACTATTTCCAATTGTTTGATGAAGGGCTGTATTTAAACTCACAGTGGTTGTACTGTTTTACAGTTTCATGATCAGAGTAGGAGGAGTCCAGTGTCTCCACAACCTCTCCAGGATTTATGGTTTTTAGTTCTTAAACTTTATCATCCATGAAAGGGTGAGGTGGTATCATCATCTCAATTTGTTTCTCTTCTGTAGATAATGATTGTGAGCACTACTTTATATATCTATTGTTTGTCTTGATATCTTTCTATGGAAAGCTGCATTAATATCCTTTTCACATTTTTATTGTTATTCATCTTTTTTGAGTCAAGGTGTTGAAGTTTTCTGTGGTTTTGAGAGATTAGTTCCTTGTCTGCTGTGTAATTGCCAATTTCCCCCCAGTCTATGGGTTCATGTTTTACTCCTTTGGTGAAATATTTTGATACACATAAATGTCTAAGTTTAGGAGGCCTGAGTCATGTAGTTGTCTTCTGTTGTGCATGTGTGTATTTTGTTCTGTTTGATAGTATATTTGTGTTACTTATTAGGGCCCCTATGTTTGTGTGTGTGTGTGATCTTGATAGGTTTTTTTTTATGGCATCACTGCCCTTTGGTGGTCATGGGAGCTACCCAGTCTTGCTCCTGAGAGCTGCTGCTGGATTTGAAGTGCCAAGCCAGTGGGCTGCAGTCCCGCACTCAACCACTATGTTGCCAGGGCTCAGCCTGATCTTCATAATTTTAGATTTTATGTTTAGGTCTTTAATTCTTCTTGAGCTTGTTGTTGTATGTAGTATGAGGTATAGGTTTGTCATCAATCAGTTTTTTACATTTTTGAAATGAGAAAAGTACTGGTACACTTGAGTTTTCACCATAGCGCTGTGCTTGTAAGCTGTATGTAACATCAGAACAGATTCTGCGGCATTTTTCTGATCAGAAAACACTTCACAGCTGTACATTGTTTCATTAAATAAGCCATCACAAAACAGCAACAACGACAACAATGAAAACAAGGTTTGATCAAAATTGCTTTCATGAAAAATTCACTGTGACTAGAGAGAACCTTCCCAGGCAACGCCCCTGGGTGCACTCAGAGTGAGCTGTTTGAGGCTTGATGCTCGCCCAGCAGCAAAAAATGTGTACTAAGAAAAGTTTGGCCTAGCAGAGATTTTATTCATTTTTATTGTTGTTGCTTGTTTGTTTGTTTTTTGGGGGGGATGCTTTACTCCCTTATGAATACATTGAATGGATTTTTGAGCTACACTGTATCTTTAAATAGGGAACTCAAACGTGCTTGTTGGCACATTTGAAGAAAAAGGCAGAAAACACATGGTAAGGATTGAATTGATAGAAATAAACCAGTTAACTGAACTTTTTACTGGACTCCAACCTATCATCAGCCCTACAGCACAGAGGAGTCACACAGCTCCTCCCATCTCTTCTACTGCAGTCATTTTGCTGAGTGCTGAGTACAGTGACTCTGAACCCTGGCTTAAGGTTTTTTAATGATACATTTAACCCCAGAAATAAAGAATTTCGAGAAAAACAGCTTATCCTTATTTATATTTTTCCCAAAGGTGGCAAAGTAGCAACTCTTTGATGGGATTGTGTTTCCAGAGGTGATATTATGAATGTCTGATCAAAGTCAGCAATTCTCTTCTTTTATCCCTGTCAATGTCAACGAGTCATAGGCTGAGGGAAGCTGGAAATTGGAAATATAAAATGATATAGGGATCTAGTTTGAGGTCAAAGGGAATAAAATAATTTTGAAGATTTTCTGGATATGCCTTTCTCCCATTAAAATTCATAGATGAAAGAAACAAAACCAACTAATTACTGAAAAAGATGGATAAAGCACAAATTGGTGGAAAGAGCTTCTTATTTTTGTTTTTATATATAAGATGTTGGGTATCTATCCTGAAAAAGATCACATACACACACAGCTGTTCTGTTAGTTCCAGCTCAAGGCAATTGCACACATGTAGGCTCTAGCTGCTCCATCAGGTTTTCCAGGATGTGATCTTTTAGAAGCAGGTTGCCAGGCCTTACATATAAGTGCATGCAGATTTCCACCACTAACTGAAAGTAGCACATGCCTATTAAATTTTCATAAGCTGAAATGATCGATCAAAAAAGTCACTATCATCCTATCATATATAAAGTAATGTGAGCATTCCTAGACTCCAAAGACCCCTGCCAGATCACACCCAGTAACAAAGAAAATCTAAAATCACATGCATATATGTTTTCATAGACAAATTTGTTCTGTGACAGCTCAAGGTTGAGAGTCTGGCATGGTACCTGGGAAGGGACTGGCTGATGCTATTCTCACGGCTTGGGTTTTGTCTGGCCTTTTTAATAATTTGCTGCAAAACAAATCCTGAGCTTTCTATTCAGTTTGCACTTTTTCACAAGAAATATTTTTTAAATATTCCTTTGGTTAAAAAACATGCATTCACTTTTGTAAAATCAAAGTTAACTTTCAAAAAAAAACCATTGGTGCATATATATACCTATTTGACTCATGTTGTCAGGAGAGACCCGCCCCTGGGGAAGGGCATCATGCTTGGGAAAGAAGAGGGGAATTGAAAAAGTGGAAGGCCTACAGTGACATGATGGACACAGTGGATGGAACACAGAGTCAAATATAAGAAAAATGGAGTGCATGACTTGACAATGCTTTGCACATAAAGTCACAATGACTTGAGCCTGACTCAACGGCACCTTACCTCAAAAGAAATAGATTACACATTCTTTAAAAACATTTATACTATAATAGAAAAAAATGAAGAACATGGTGGACTCCTGTCTATAGTTGAACTCGTCCTAATTGGCTTCAAGATAATAAGTCTTCATCAATAGCTTTTTAAAAATATTTTAATATCTGTGCACACGTGTGTATGTGTGCGTGCTCTTGCCACATATGCTGCTTTGGCTTTATCATGGTTAGCTGTTGTTGAGCTCCTGGCTGCTTGGAGTGACCTTATACACAAAGAATAAATGCCTGCACACAATTGTCCCTGTGTTTGAGGCCACTCTTGCAGCTACTATGTCAATTCACCTCATCGAAGGTCTTCCTCTCCTTCATTTTTCAAATATAAAGTGACTGGTTTCTCTTGATAACATGCCCAAAGTACATAGCAAGAAGTCTCATTATCCTGGCTTCTAATGACCATTTGCCTGTACTTTATTTCAATTTTGTCATTCTTCTGCCCATCCATACTAAAATCATCATTCTTCCCCAACTCTGTGACTCAATGCCTTTTTTGTCCTTCTTTATTTATTGGCCAGCTTCCACATTCGTATGAATCCATTGAAAATACCATTAATTGGATCAGGTACATCTTAGTCTTTCCAGTGATGTATGGATTTTTGCACTCTAAAGAGGAGTTTTGGAGAAGATGGTATCAATTCCATGTGCTGTTTAATTTCTGAACATCTGCCTTTGTTGGTGTTGATTGTGATTGAAGTGAAGCAAAATCCTTGACAAATTCAATATATATATTTGTTTTCTCTTTAATGATTTTCATTTTCCTAGTTTCAATTCTTCTTCGAGGATCCAACACTCCACAATACTGCCAGCAAGTCAGTTTTGATTCCTGGGAACCCTAATAAGATAGAGAAGAAATCCCTCTGGGGGTTTAGGAGACTATTCTAAACCAATCTTGAAATCATTTTCAAGTTTGGAAATAAAGATAAATGTTTTAAGAAGTTTTATATTTTATCTTGAAATAGACATATTACATAACCCAGCTTCCCATATCTTTACCATCCATGGGATTTTCTGAAAAAAAAGACGAAAACACTACAATAATACTTTAGCCACACTTGTACTGGCATATAGTTAAAGCAGATTGCCTGTCTTCTTGCAATAAGAAGGCCCCTTTCAGAGGCTGTCACCAGAGACACATGGACCTTGAATATTACATCTCATGCCTCCTTTGGTTTCTTGTTAGTGGCTGTCTTCCAGATAATAGATCATTGTGAATGTGTTGGAAGATGGCTGAAAACTGCACAGCCACATCTGTCACATTGTCAAGGGATGAAAACTCCTACCTGAAAGGCAGGGAAAACAAAGGTTTGTCACCGCAGCAGCTGAAAAATGAGGTTTCAATTTAATAGAATTCTATCTATCATGTGTCAGGGTGACCTCTTCACCCAGCTGTTGTTTGTGCTAAAATAGAGTTTAAACAGGTGAGTAACTGGTTGGTTTGGTTTGAAGGACTGAATTTTAACTGTAATTAGACTCATAGATAAGGTGGTACATTAAGCAAACTTTCTAAGTGAGATCTGCAATGCTATATAGTGTAATTGTATAATTGTCAAAAGATGGGAGAGGTGTAAAGTGTATATCTACATCTCAACTGTTAATCACTTGGATTCATCTATATATCTTCCTATATATGTATATCAAATGTTTTCCTGTCTCCTTAATCAACAAGAGTTCAGGAGTCATAGATGTCCTTAAACCTCTGCCAACAATTGCTTCCCTAGCACTACATATCATTCTTAAAATTGTGTGCTTCAAAGAATATGTAGGAAAGCTCCGGCTAGAATTTTTTGTAATTAAAAGTATTGAGAAACAACTTGAATGTATATCAATATGCTACATATATGCATATTCTTCAATTCCATTTCCATAGCACTTTGAAGTGCCCTCATAAATACATAAATGAATAAAATAAATACAATATCCATACAGAGAAATGAATATAGAGCATGATGTGGCACAAATACCATAATGAAAATGAAGTGGTTAAAATATGAAGTAGACTACTTGAGATGAAAGTCAATATTTATCAAGTTTCTTAACCATTCTGTGCCTCAATTTCCTCAATTTCATATGTCAGATTGTTTTAGTACCAGTATTTATAACGCTGATGTGAGCATTGAACATTTTAACACATGTAGATTACATTGTGCCAAACAAGAGAGTGAAACCAAATCAAACACACTACCATCTAATCAATTCAAACTCATATCTACTATTATCATTTTCAACATTGGGTACATCATTGAGTCAGCATCAACTTCTAGTGATTCTCTCGGACAAGGTAGAACTGACTCAGTGGGTTTACATGGCTGTAACTCTATGGAAATGGAAGGTCTCACCTTCCATGGAGCAGCCAGCCATGGGACCTCTAAGTTACCAGGGTTTATTTCACACCTTAATGTCTAAATTGTAAATGCTCTCTATAAATTATAAATGCAAGTAAATGATGAAAATTTATATTGTCAAGTGATCACCATTGCAAATTGTTCTTTTGTGTGTAGATGTTCACTATGTGAAGTTTCTCCCCGAAAACTATTTTATACTAAGTGATAATCTATTAATCTATTGAAAAATAACAGATTTTCTGAAAGTTCTGAAAGATTTAAAGCAGTGGTTCTCAACCTTCCTAAAGCTGTGGCTCTGTAATACAAGTCCTCATGTGGTGATCCTAGCCATAAAGTTATTTTCATTGCTACTTCATAACTGCAATTTTGCTAGTTATCAATCATAATGTAAATATCTGTTATGCAGGATGTGCTTTCATTGTTACCATTTGAACATAATTGAAGCATATTGATGATCCACAAAACAATATGTAACTATATATTGTGAAATATTTATTTCTAATTACAAATAAGTGAAAATTTCTCTTGAAGCATAGCGTAGCATGGTGAACAAGTCTCCAAGCCAGGTACACATATGTGGGCTTATCTGCATGTGGGTGGATCCGCCTGGAGATGTATAGATGTACGGTGTCTTGGTTGGTTCCAAAGACCATCAGAAATATGTGTTTTCTAATGGTCTTAGGAAACCCCTATGAAAGAGTCATTCGACCCCCAGAGGGTTCTTGACCCACATGTTCAGAACCACTGATTTAAAAGAAAATTAATTTAAAAATCGGTTCCTGCCCACTGAGATAAAATATGGACTCTCATCTGTCTGTTAGTTTGTTTCACTATTGTGCCTGCAGTGACATGGGATATTGTGCGGCTGGCCTTTAAGATGCCAGCAGTGTGTCTCATGGTGACAGGTTTCAGAGGAATTTCCAGATGAGAAAGTAACACTTGGCGATCTACTTCCCAAACTGGGCCATTGAGTGAGCCCCCGGCAATTCTCCCATGCAGAGCTTGAAGATGATTTCCAAGCTCGATTGACAGACACTTGGAATACACTGTGGCACCATCGTGGACACAAGCAGACCCCTGCTCATGCGACGGTTCATTCTGACTAACAATAAAATGGAACTGGCAAGGGACACCAACAAGAACAATAGTGTACATCATTTCCCACAAGTATTTATAATAATAACGATACAATTTTTCTCTACATCCCCCATGAGACCAGTGAGAGCTGTTGTGCGGTGGATTCAACAGAGGGAAACTGGCAGGGTTTCCCGAAAGGGCAAAGAAGTGGAATGAATGCATAATGTCTCTAATAACTTTCAGTTAGTGATGTAGGAAAAGAGAATTTTTATTTTGCTGAAATAGACCTGTTTCTTCCATTCAATTGCCATGGTCTATTAGGTCTCCCACTGTATTTTATGCCAGTTTTATATTTCCTTTTGGATGTTTTTGAGTGAGGTTTTTTTAAGCCTCTAGGGTTTGAGGTCACTAACTTCAGCCATTTCTGGATGATAGGCAAGAAATAAAAGAAAGGAAATCTTCAAGGGAAAAAAAAAAAGAAAGATGCAGACGCTTGCATAGAATGAAAAGAGGAAGAATTGAGCATTTCAAACAGAGAGCCCAAGAAAGGCACAGGAAGTCTGGTGGTCTGAGAGGCCTGGTTTCAGCTATAACACGGACCCCTTTGAACATGGGGTCTGCCATTCTCCAGCCAAAAATTCCTGACTGGGACATAAATACTCAATTCCCACAAACCTATGGAGGTATACTATGTCTACCCTTTGCATAAATGCAGCAAGTAAATCACACCCCTATTACACACCATAGTGAAATATGCTCTCTAAGAGACAACAGTCACATGATTTATTCTCCCTCATAAAGGATGCTGTATTGAGCATTTCTCCACAGAAAAAGATCAAGGTATCGTTGGAAAAGGAGTTTGGGGTGCTAGGCAAGCCAATCATGTTGAGAGGTACAGAGGCAGGAAGAGTTGCAGGCAGATGCAGCAGCAGAAACTGCCGGCTGCTCTGGTTTGCACGTATTCCCAGGCTTTCCCTTCTCACACCACCCACTGCTCTCTATTTGTACTCTGGACCAAGGCAGGCAAAGAAGGAAGAAGGGAGGGGAGCCCAGAGGGTCAGCTTCAGTGGGGCCACAGACTAGCAGAAAGAAATAGAAAGGCGTTGCAGACAGGACAGAAGGGAAGGAGAGGCTGGTTCAGGATTACAGAGTCAGGAGAGCCATCTTTTAAAATAATTTATAGTTACATTTAATTGAAATTGCATATCCTTACCATACCTATGTGCGGTACCAAACTCTGCCTGATTAAATGTACTATGAATTTCATTAATAGCTGTATATACATATATAAATGTACTAGCCAAATTAATATAATTATCATGAAGCAAAATCAAAAATCCAACAAACAGTACCAGGGAGAGTTCACAATTCACAACCTCCCAAGCAAATAATACCACTCTTGTTATCGTCCTGCTCTGAATTTAATGGCCTTATAATTAACTTTAAGAGAATATGTATTTTCATTTTTTTATTAAGAACAACAAGAAAAGACCACCCAAGTGCACTGAATTGAATGCTTTCTTTGTATATGATTCTCATTATAATTATATTTAACTCTAATTATAGTTTGTATATCAGCACAGAATGAAATTTGCAGAGTTTCTAATTTCAGATCAAAGAGGCCTATTCCTTCTATGAATGACTTTCAAGGGCTTCTTGTTCTATAGATGGGCAAGAAAAAAATCCCTGTGTCCTAATTAATTGTCATACTTTTATAATAACTAGTATATCTATCATCTATCTATCTAAAGGGGAGCAGAAAAGCCACAATCACTGATGGAAGTTAATGTGTATATGTGTGTGCACAAATTTAGGGAAATAATAAAAATATCTCCTACTGTGATTCAACACAAAAATTGCCAACTGAAAATATAAAATTCTGATAGATTTATTCTTACAATACACTTTATATCTACTATTTAAAATAATACATGGATTAACAAATAAGTAATCATATTCACTAAACACTGAATATCAGAAAGCATCAATCACATCATATATTTAGTTTAGCTTTGTGGGAAAGATTAAGTAAGCCCCATCCATCTATTTTTATATTATTAAATTAACTAATTACCCACAGTTAATGGGAAAGAAGTGTATTCAATTCATCAAAATGGTCAAGGATTCAGGAACAAAGACCATGAAAATTATAAAACATAAATTATAAATTGAATTGTGTCCCCCAAAATATGTGTTGCAAATTCTCACTCATACACCGATGGCATTAAGCCCATTGGGGCAGAGTTTTTTCCCTTGTGGTATGAGGAAGTATTTGTGTAGGGTGTGTCTTAAATCAGTCTCTTGAGC
Organism: Nesogale talazaci; assembly: GCA_004026705.1. Lineage (NCBI taxonomy): Eukaryota > Metazoa > Chordata > Mammalia > Afrosoricida > Tenrecidae > Nesogale > Nesogale talazaci. The sequence goes on from PVJH01002966.1 coordinate 76,666, forward strand.
TATCAGAAGAACAGATGGAGAAGGCAATGGAGCAAACAGGCAGAGAAAGAGTACAGATGCCACGTCACATGAAATTCACCAAGAAACAGAAGCCCAGGAGATTAGGACCATTCCTCAGAGCTTCCAGAATGATAAAATTTCCCCTTAGCCCTGGCATCTGACTTCTCACCTCCTGAGTGCTAATAAAATACATTTCTGCTTGTCAACCCTCTCCCCTTATGGTATTCCTCTTATAGTGGCATTATATAACTAAGATAATAGATAATAAATGAAGACAGAGAGTCTCTAATTTAGTCTTAAACAAGGGCAGATGTTTTTTAAATGTCCCTGCTTTCAAAGAGAATTTCAACTGATGTTCATGTAGGTTTGGTAACAATTTTGAAATTTTGAAAATGTAAAAATGTATGGAAAGAGCATTTGAAGTAATTAAAATGCATGTACTACTTATGATTAGACCATATTTGCAATCTGAGGTCACATTACTATAACACAGATTATAAATCACCCACACAAATACCTACAACCTAGACGAATCCAAAACCCTCGCCAATTTTGGGGGAGTCCGTGAGGACTCCAGCACTCCACACACAGAGTAGACTGACCCTCAGGGTTGTCAAGGCTGTCAGCATTCACCAAAGAAGGCTGCTGCTTGAGAAAGCTAGTGAATGTTACACTAAATGAAAAGTATGGCTGTCACTTCTACCTTCAGGTTCCTTTCATATGGATGTGTGGTGTGTGTGTGTGCATACACACCCAAGCAGGCTTAAGAAACATTTATAGAAATATTCCAGTATCTCTCATTTACATTTCTCCACAAACTTTATGAACTCCCTCTTTAGCGATATCACACACATTCATGTGTACACACACACACACATACACACAGTTTGAGTCAATTTTTAAAACACAGCTCCACCTTTTGAACCATACCAACAATGCCTAAAAATTATATGGGCTTCTTCGGCTCCAGTTTGTCGTCTCTCAGAGATTGCCAATATTTAATTTCTCTAACTTATTCCAACAGGGGGAACATTGCAAACTCAATTTCATTACAAATATTGAAGCGTTTCTTTCCAATGAATTCCATTTTCCTTGTTAAGAAGTTGGCGTCAGCTTCTTTTAATTATGTTACTCTTGACTAAGCCTCATATTTCAAATCACCACCTAGTTGTGCGCGTGGCAAAGAAGTTAAAACAGAATTCTCAAGGGGGAAAACAAAACTGAAGTAAGAGTCGCGCCGTGTGAAGTCTCTGCCACCAGGCTTTCAAAGGAAAGTGCTGGCGAGACAACCTAAAGAAGCCTCGAGCTGTAAAGCACGTGAGAGGAACTTTCTCCAAATAAACTCTAACCCTCTTTCTAGTTTTATAACCCAATAATGTGCACAAAGAAATAACTTAGTTCATAGAAATGGGTGCTATTGCTACAACTTATGGCATTTCTTACAGGCACAAACTAAAGGACAAATAGACTAGCTCCTCAGTGAGAAGCTGAGTTCAAACTCTGGCAGGCTGACAAGGTGCAGAAACCCTTGCTGCATATGATGAGTCTCCGATTCGAGAAGCAAAGGTGTAGCAGCTTCCACGGGAATGGCCCTGGCTGCAATGGGGCTTCCTCTGTTGGCAGAGGCAGACATTGTGGAATGTATCGTAACATTAATCATTTGATTTAGATGATGATATGCATCAAAGGAAACTATAGGATGCATAAAACATGCATTGACTATCACAGCAGTTGACAAAGTTCCTGGGAGGTGCCAACACTTCACACACATGCTGGCCAATCCAGAGGGGGAGCTCAGATGCCACCTGAGAGGTTTTAAAAGAAAGGTGTAACCAATCCACTTGCAAGAATCAATTTACTGAAAACCTTCAGAGCACAATTCTATTCTGACCCCCGTATGTACTGGTACTGATACAGGGATTCCCACACAGTTTTGCCATTCTATGAGACGAGGCCTATTTTGTATCTTTAAAAAATAAGATGTCATGTTGTAATGAATGATCATTATAATTGAAGACAAGGAGTGAATGGTTTCAGAATCTAAAAGATTATGATTGCCTACCTTATGTAGCATTAACGGACAATAACAACAATAATGAGTAGTAAAAGCGAAATATGTTAAAAATATTTGACATGTTTTGCATTAGCTATTTGCACTCACCATGCATGAAGACAAGCCCACCTCTGGGCCACCCCAGTTTGCATCCATGCTCCCTCAAATCAACTCCTGGAAAAACTGGGTTAGTCCTAACCCTGGGAAGCTGAGCTCAGTGAAATGTGCTTATTCTAAATTTGTCTGGTTTCTTTTTGTAGACTCTAACCATATGAGGAATGGTTCTTAAAGTTTAGTACACATGCTGTTGTCTTTGGAACACATTTTTAATGCACAAGTTTGTCGGCTGCACTACCTAGACACCTGGAGGGCAGCATCTCCTCTCCTTGCTCTCTCCTTTAATTTGTCTGAGCTGTACCCCTGAGCAGGCTTGTTCACTCGGCCCACCCACTGTGTTTATGTATCTCCTTGAGTGTCTGCCTCTTTTGCATTCACCTTCTATGGACAACCACTCAATGACATTTAAAACACCTGTCTTGAATCCAATAAGACTTGTTGGCTAGTCATAGTATGCCCGGTCATTTCATTCTATTACAAACATAGGTTACCTTACTATTTCCTTTTTTTTCTCAGTTGAGTAGACAGAAGACTCAATGACAAGGCCCACATTCTTTAATTTACTTATGCATAACTTTAGGAGAATCACCCAAGTCCTCTAAACTGCAGCTTCCTCATCTGCAAATGGCTGAAAGCCACCACCTTTGTATTTCACAGAATTATGGTGAGCATGATTGATTGATTGTTGCTGAGTGATTCTTTGTTGCTCTATTGGTCTCAATTTAAATAGCACTCTCTCACAAGAATCTTCCCTTACTGCTCAGACCAGGATTGGGAATCCCTAATTAATTGCTTCAATGGATCCTGCATTCAGTGCATGAAAACTCCTATAACTCTTGTGAGTCCAGTGTTGTCCTTTTCGTTGCACCATGTAGTACACTGTCAGATAGATCTCTGTAGGTAGGTATCTTTCAAGACTCTCAGGATAACATAAGTGAGGAGTTTTCTTGGCAAGCAGCTGCTACTACACTAGTCGTTATTGTTAGGGTAGAAATAGTAGCTGCAGAAGTAGTTGTATAATTAAAGGCATCTTTGCCATTGTACAAATGATAGAGAGAAAACCAGAAAATAGTATTCAATGTTACAAATATTCCTTGCACATACTTTTAAGAAATGAGTACCTGATAACATGGACATATAATTATTCACAATCATAGTTCCGTGTAAAATGCTTTTGTTCCTCATGTACCAATCTTTGAAATGTACAAGGTGTCCCATCCTACAGAAAAAAATTAAAGTAGGTATTCTCTTGCCACAAGCTAATGCAAAAACAATCCTCAAACCATGGGGCTCCTGGTGAGTAGAGGATTTGTAACTGAAATCAAAAAAGAGTGAAGAAAATGACCTTCTCTGGGGGAAAATGTGCTCTATTTCTGTGCGTACGGATGTTTGATTTTTCATCCTTCAAGAGAGGGAATGAGTGGATGAGATTGCAATGGTGTGTTAGGGATGTTGATACTGTCAAATTGAAATGGCCAACATGTAGGGTAGGGGCTTGGAGGATGAGGGAGTACAAAAGATGCCAGTGTTATTCACTGAAAAAGAGATGCAGCTATGGGTGGGCTTATGCGGAGCTCCAGAGAGTTCTGGGGGGATGGTGACTATTAGCAGCACTGCCCACTTTAAGGTCATTCCTTTGCAATCACCAGCTGCAATGCAAGAGATAAGCAGGACTTCCTATTCCCAGAAAGAAGCACTGTTGCAGACACCCACATAGGCAGTTTTACCCTGTTCTATAGGCTCGCTATGAGTTGGCCTTCACTACATGGCAGTGAGCTTGGTTTTTACTGGTTGATGAGGAGCTCATAGTAAATAATATCATCTAGAAGCTCACAGATTGATTATGATGTCCTCTCCTTAAATCATGCGAGAAAATTCTGGAGTCTATCTGGCTCCCTGATGGAAGCTCTCCCCGCATTGTGTCTGTTACAGTCTGTCTCTGCTTCTTATGAATCTCTGTATTACCTTAAAGCACCCTCATGGCTAAATGAGTTATGTGTTGAGCTGGTAACAGCAAAGCCAACAGTTCAAAGCCACCAGCCAGCTCTGCAGGACCAGGATGAGACTACCTGCTCCTGTGAAGATTTATATGGAGGTTCAGAAAGCAGCTCTGTAGGCTTAGGGGAAGCGCGAACTTGTCCCATAGTGTGGCTGTGGATCTGCGTTGACCTGATGGCAATAACTGATGGCCCAGAGGAAGTGACTGATACTGTTCTCTAACATAAAATGACAACGGTACCTCTAAAGTAAGCCGGAGACATATAGAAACCATAAATGAATGGATGGATTTGAGTTTGTACTTAAATCTAACCCCAAAAGAACAAATAGTTTTATGACGTAACTCTGCTTGATGCTCAACCTCATGACGACATCAATGGATATTCCCTCACGGAAGGCCAGGGGAGGGAAATGGAGCGGTCAGGTTTCAGTGTAGCAATGATGAACAACGTTCCTCTAGTTCTTGAAGACTTCATCACTCCCCCCCCCCCGCCCCGCCTCCACTATCATGATCCCAGTTCTACCTTACAAACCTGGTTGGACCAGAGGATGTACACTGCTTCAGGTAGGAACTGGAAGAACAGGGAATCCATGCTAGAAGAACCCCTGATGACCTCTGGTGAGAGGGAGGGAAGGAGGGGGAAAAAGTGAGAACAGATTGCAAGGATCTACATACAGCCTCCTCCCTGGAGGATGGGCAGTAGAAAAGTGGGTCAGAGGATGTCAGATTGTGTAAGATATGACAAAATAATAATAATTTCTACATTACAAGGGGTTTATGTGGAAGGAGGAAGTGGGGATGGAGGGGAAAAATGAGGAAATGAGTAGTGGATACCAGGGGCTCAAGCGGAAGGCAAGTGTTTTGAGAATGATGAGGAAAACAAATGTACAAAGGTGCTTGACACAATGGATGTATGTGTGGATTGTGATAAGAGTTGTAAGAGGTCCCAATAAAATGATTTAAAAAAAAGAGATCACTGAATATATGGGTGTTATAAATTTGCATGGAAGAAGCACTCCAACCTGTGTAATCACAAGGTGTTGAAGAGATCAGATATCAGGTATAAGAGAACAAAAAAATCATATTATTGTGTAGGAGAGGGAGTACAGAGTGGGGTCACAAAGCCCATCTGTAGGTGACTGAAATCCCCTTACAGAAGGGCTACAGGGAGGAAACGTGCAAGTCAGGATGCAGGGTAGCCCTGATGAAACATGTAACTTTCCTCTAGTTCTCAAATGCCTCCTCCCTTCCACCACCCCCCACTATCATGATCCCATTTCTACTTCACAAATCCAGCCAGACCAGATGATATACACTGATACAGATAGGAACTGGACACACAGGGAATCCAGGACAGGTGAAACCCTCAGGACCAGTGGTGAGAGTGGAAATGCTGGGAAGGTGGAGGCAGAGTGGAGTTGAAAGGGAAACTGACAAGGATCTACATACAGCTTCCTTCCTGGGGGATGGAGAACAGAAAAGTAGGTGTAGGGAGGCATTGGACAGTGTAAGAGATGACAAAATAAGAACAATTTATATATTATCAAATGTTTATGTGGGATCTGGGAGCTGGGAGGGTAGAGAAAAATGGCGAGCTGATCCTGGGCTAAAATAGAAAGCAAATGTTTTGAGAATGATGAGGGCAAAAATGTACAAATGTGCTTGACACAATGGCTGTATGTATGGATTATGATAAGAGTTATATGAGCCTCCAATAAAATGATTACAAAGAAATAAAGAAAAATAGAAACCCACCCACAGAATAAAACCAGAAAAGTGTAGTTGAGAAACTCAATTATTCCCAGTGAACAGAAATAATAGTAGCTGGAATCTTAAAGGCTTGTCTTCAAACAAGCAGCGATCTCACTGAAGCATCAACTAAGTCCATGTGGAAGAAGCACACCAGTCTGTGTGATATAAGGATAGTAAATTATATACTGTATCCCAAATCTAAAGGAAGGAATGATATTAGAGATTAAACTATGAACACCTGGTTTGCAAAGGCTTTGGATGACAGTGGTAGCCTCCAAATCCATTGGCAGGGTCCACACATAGTTGAAGCCTCCATGAAATCCCCTCTGATCATAGGTAAGAGAAAATTGTAAAGCAGATCATGGCAGATGTAGTTAGGTCAAAATGTAATATCTTATCATTTGATCTCCCCTTTGACCTATTTTGAAAGCTGTTTCAGTTGGGGAAAAAAAAAGCAAAGGGAAGATACAACTGGATTGTGCCACTGGTGAATTCCTCTCGCCATGGACCATGGATGTGAATGCCCGTGCTCACATGCATAATACATTGGAAAATGGATTGCTGCAGATGTAGCTAGGTTAAAATTTTGTACCTTATTATTCAATATTCATTATGAACCACTTAAATTTGTTCTAGTTTAAAATGTTTCCTGTTTTCTTTTCAATGGTCTTTTTTCTGTTTTACTTTGTTATTCTTGTTAGTTTTATTTGTTTTAAAATGTTTTTCTGTATATGAAATTCAGGATAGTAAAATCTATAGATGCAGTAACTGGATTAATAGCTTTTGGGGGACATGTCAAGGGAAGGTTGGAAAGAAATGAGGAGTTGATAACAATGAGTACAAGAATGAAGACAATTTTCTAAATTGATTATATCAGTAAAACTGTTGGATAAAGAGAGAGAGAGAATGCTTTCTTCTCCTATAAAGCTTTAGAGGCCCAGAAACAGAAGGGGACAGTTCTATCCTGTCCTAAGGGGTCTCAGAGTCAATTGAGTTGATGACGTTGAGTTAGCTATATGACCTTTTAAGACTAAAGTGGACTTGACCCAGGTCATGATAATTTTCAACTCATACACTTATGAAAGTTAGACAATGAGTAAAGGAGAACATAGAAGAGTTAATGTATTTCAAATTATAGTGTTGGCAAGGAATATTGGAAAACCATGGATTTCCAGAAAAACAAACAAATCTGTTTTGGAAAAAGTAGTCAGGATGCTCTGCTCTGACGTGAAGAGGGCGAGACTTGTCTTATGTACTTTGAACACGTTATCAGGAGAGATCAGTTCTTGAAAGAAGACACTGTGCTTGGTGAAACAGAAGATCAGTGAACAGAATGGACAGACTTAGTGGCTGAACAAAGTGCTCAAACCTAACAATTGTATGGCTAGTGCAAGATCAGGCAGTGCTGCACTCTTTCATCAATAGGGTTATATGAATCGAACTGATTCACTGGCACCTAACAACAGCAACTGCAACAACAACAGCAGCAGCAGCAAATTACCATGTCCTGAGAGTCTGCAAATATTGAGTAATGAACTACTACATATTCACAGACATTTGCCCCCTTTCTCTGAAATAGTTATACACATAACACCATGTCCCACACTTTAATAATTCAGTCCTTTGTAGAATATTCAGGTATGATTATGACCTTCCTCAGTCAATATTGCAGAAAGGTTATTCCCCATGTACATTCATTCATTAAAAATTTACCAGATCCTTACTATGGTAGGCCATGGGATGGACTAAATGACACTGCTTAGCATTACAAATACATTTAAAAAAAAAACACCATTCTATGGCCAAGCATTTGATTCTGCCTCATAGACACCTTCTAGGGTAGACTGGAATTTCCCTACAGTATTTCCAAGGCAGAAAGTCTTCACAGAAGCAGATTGCTCTGTCTTCTCCCCGCATTCTCTGTTGGTTTCAAACAACTCATGCTTTGGGTCCCACCAGGGCTCCAATTCAGGGCCAGATGCACTGCTGTCTAGTTGACAATAAAAGCAGAGTAGAAGTGCTCCTGAGACTGCAAATCTTTATTGTGCACACAGTCTCATCTTTCTCCCATGAAGAGGCTCGTGCGTTTGAACTCCTGGCTGCGTTGAGCAGACCAGTGCAAAACCCATCTAGTGATGAGAGGGCTCTAGATTTCGTCATAAAAAATCAAGCCCTTGGTTGAGTGACTGTTTAGAATGGCATGTACTGCACCTGGAGGCAGGCCGGCGCACGTCCCTGGGGCTTGTTGACATCCACAGCTACCAACTGCCACCCACCAGCAGCATCTTCATGAAACATCTTCAAGACAGAGAGAGAGATGAGTCAGTGACACAACGGAACATTGAGCACTCCATAAACAGTACTGCTCCTGCTTTTGAACATTTTAATGTTATCAAAAATGTCTCTCTACATATCTGTATGTAGAACATGAGCCATCTAAATTATGTTCAATTTCACACTTGAAAATTAAACTAGTAATAATAACCACAGCAACTATGAGAGCTGGCTTGCTCTATATTAGGCACTTACTATGAGCACTTACTATATATTAGGCACTTTGGACTCACATATGCTTGTATGTTTTGCATATGATTGTTCAAATATCCTCCACAAGATTGTCAAGCAAGTCTCTTATTCCCATTATGTAGCTTAATATTTATTCAAGTTCCAAAGCACTGGGTCTAATGAGTCTTTTTTTAAGGGGGTGAGTTTTTGTCTTAATTTGATGGATATTCCTACATGTGCTAACTTCAAAATAATCTGAAAATAAACAAAATCAGAAATGCCCCTGTGGCTTAGGGACAGAGGCTAGCATGATGTTCATGATAGCACACACGCTTAATAGATTCTGTGCAAGTTATTTTAGGCTCTGAAGTTAGTTTAGCTATTCCACAATTAATCTGCTCAGCCAAAATTTTATGTATATTTATGAAGTGAATAAGTAGTTTTCTTTGACTTAAAAGACATAAGTGACTCAGGAGACTACAGTCTTGCTAAAATGTAAAATCATCAAATTAGATGCAAAAATGATTATCACACTGAATATTCCACTACCTCAAAAAATTAATCATCTGTCAATACTGCACCCAGGTGGACTATTTATTTCTCTTCTATTTATACATATTTTACTAATATGTTTTCTATCCAATTCTTTAAGGATATGCATTTGTGTGGGTGGGAGTCATAATAGGAAATGATGAAATTAAGGATATTTATTTTTCTAAGTAAAGGCACCGACTACAAATTTTCACTGTTTTATCACTGCCCAAGATGAGGACACAGGTTCATACACATGAACATATTCCTTGTTATATTCATTTAATATTAGTATAATATTCATTAATATTCATTTAATATGATATTAGTGTGGCCCTGTATTCAAAAAAGTAATTGTTGATGTCTATATGGGATGCAGCAAACATTTCATTATCTTAGATTTTTAAATTGCAATTTTCAAACACTCTCAAGTATACCATTTGAAGAAACAGAACTTGCCTGCCTAAAATGAGTGAGGTTGGAATAGATAAATATAATATTTCGCATATATAGGGAGAAAGAAGAGGTTTTTACTCCCAGATTGTCTCGGAGCCTCACAGGAGCCATTCTACTCTGTAGTATAGGCACCCTGTGAGCTGAAATTGCCTCGGCAACAAGTTTGTTATATATAATTTATGTGTGTATCTATATGTATATACACACATACCATATATACATATCTATAAAGATTACTTGACCAAAGATTACAGTTATAAATTATTTATCTCAGCTACCCATTTACAGAATTCCAATCCCTTTAGAATGAATTCAAATAGGCGTTCTGAGTGGCAGAATAAAGCTCAGTCCATCCTCCCTGAATAGGCTCATTCTGGGAACACATATATTGGTTAGAATGCAGACTGTCTAAAATGCCTTTTAAAAGTTCCTGTCAAGATTCTGGGAGACTTCTTTTAAGGATAAATGACTAAATCAACCCTGTCAGTCACTAGATAAACACCTGTTGAGGTCTACTCTACTCTCCCATATCCTGACACAAAGGATTCCAGGACATTCATTTGCTTTCATCAGTAGCAGACTAATTTTCTCTGTTAAATTGTATTTTTCCAGTAGACCCCAATTACATGAATCAATTTAATTGTCAGGAAATGTGTTCTGTCAAGGTCACTCCTTTGTATGTAATGTAATGCAGGAAATGCACAATGTTCATTTAGTCCTCTGAATGATGAAACCATGCTTAGATTGGATAATGTTACAGTGGAGCTGTTATGCTGGACTATTGGAAGTGAGGAACCCTCACATCTTCACATGAGACTAGGGGGGGCTGACAAATGCACATGCCATCCACACTCACCTACATATCAGTTCTGTAAAATAAAAGAATGCTTTTGAGGACACCTACTCCCCAAGGATAAATAATCACATTTGCCTTAAAAATCATTTTAATGGGAGCTCTTACAGTTCTTATAACAACCGATATACTGTGTCAAGAACATTTGTACATGTGGGTCCATCATCCTTTCCAAAACATTTTCTTTCTATTTGAACCCTTGGTATCAGCTCCACATTTTAGTTTTCTCTCTCCTCACCCTCCCACCCACATGAACCCCTGACAAATTTTAAATTATGATTATTTTCATATCATACACCATCTGCCTTCCCCCTTCACCCATGTTTCTCTTATTGGTCACTGTTTTCTCCCCCTATCTTCCCCTACCCTCATTGCATCGTTACTCCCATTATTGTTCCTGAAGGGTTTATCTGTCCTGGATTCTGTGTGTTGAGAGCTCTTATCTGTACCAGTGTACATGGTCTGGTATATCTGGATCTGTAAGGTAGAACTGGGGTCATGATAGTTGGGGTGGGGAGGTGGGGAGAGGAAGCCATTAAAGAACAAGAGCAATGTTGTGTGTTTCATCGTTGTTATGCTGCAGCCTGGCTGGCTTGTGCCTTTCTTGTTAACCTTCTGTGAGGGGATGTTCAATGGTCAACAGATGGGCTTTGGTTCTCCATTCTGCCCCACTTCATTCGCATTGGTATGATTGTTTGATTTGAGTTTTCTGATGCCCCAAACCCAATCCTGTTGACACCTCATGATCACACAGGCTGTTGTGTTTCTTCCCTGTGGGTTTTGTTGCTTCCCAGCAGGATGGCTGCTTGCTTATCTTCAAGCCTTTAAGATCCCAGATGTTGTATCTTAAGAGTTTGGCACCATCAGCTTTCCACACATTTTTGCTTCAGGGATTTTGTTGGGAAGGTGAGCATCACATAATGCAAGGTTATTAGAAAAAAGTGTTCTTGCATTGAGAAGGTACTCGAGTAGAAACCCAATGTCCACCTGCTACCTTAATACTTAACATAGAACATATGTACCTAGATCGATATCCCTATTATATTTAAATGTATTTGCATATATACATCCTTGTATTTATAACCTCTATAAATGTCCTTTGCTTCCTAGTTCTTTCCTTATTTTCTTTTATTTTCTCTGCTCCCACTGTCATGATTGACCTCCATTAGGTTCCCAATAATTCCTCTAGGCAACATTGTATTTGATCAACCCCCATCAAGCATTTTCTGCCCTCCTTACCATCAATTTTAAATCATTTGTTGCTCCCTTCTCCCTGGGTTTGATGGCTTCCTCTCTTCCTCCCTCCATCTCCCCTTCTCCCATGTACTCCCAGAACTCTTTGTCCCATTATTTCCTCTTTGGAATTTTTTTATCCTGTCTTTCTTATATCGATAGAAAACTAACCTATAAATAGTTCCAGGACTGTCTGTTGTCATTTATGAATGTTTTCTGATCAAGTCTGCTGAGGTGTCAAACCCTGCCTTCCCCCCCCCCCCCAAGTCTATTGTGGGATTCCTCAGAGATTTCAAAGCTTTACTTCCCTTGCTGCTGTGTTACATTCCCTTTGTGCTTTACCCAGGTAGATGAATGTGTGTCGGGGGAGGGAGGGGTGTCAGACCAGGCAAATTTCAGCACCTGCAGCGCTAAGGTTTAGTGAGGGGACCCCGTGTCTTCTGGTGGAGCCAATATTATGGTCCTCTCTGTGCATAGGCTGCTCTGAGCAGAAATATTTTCTCTGCAGCTTGGTAAGCCAGAATGTGGCTCTCTCTTCCCCACCCCTCCTCCTGTTTTCGCTTGCTTTGGGTACTCTGAGCAAACCTGCCCCTCCCCCGAGCTGTCTCTTTAGTGCTCTCCTCTGTAGTGCATTCTTCTGGGGAGGGGTCCACATAGCTGGGATTGGGGTCTTTGGGAAACTTGGTTGAGCCATATATAGACATATTGGTTATGCACATGGGACATAGGCAAACACTTTTATTTTAGTCCCTTTTTCTCCTCCTTTCTTCTGTGGAATATGGATGTTAGGTTTAGAAGTAACAGAAGCTACCATAGACCATAAAACGACTTTGGGGATAGAGACTGCACAAGGAAGATGAAAAGGTGCAAGGAGTCTTGGTCCATGGGAAAGTCGACCCTCATACCCAACTTGAGTCCCTTCATCAATTTTTCATCAGAGAGAAAGGAATTCTAACCCTGATTTTTTAAAAATATTTTTGTCCGCAGCTGAACTTAACACAGGTGATTTCAGCTTATGTCTCTGATTATGTGCTTATCTTAAAAATGTAAAATTTCCCTCTTGTAAATGACTAATATATGTACATTCTTAAGCAGGAAATGCTGAAGAGTCAAAAATATATTAACACCTCCCTCCCCCAGAGATAACCGACACTATCATTTTAGAAGTGCCTTTCCAGATAGCTTATGAAATGCTTTTTCTGCAATATATATAGTCAACAAACTTTCATGCATGTAAAAATTATAATGTTAAATCTTGATTTTAGTGTCTGGTTTTATTTTATTAATATATAAACAATTCATTATTTAATATTGAATGGTCATGTTTTGTTTTTCATAAACCGATGTAAAATGCTTTTATAAGCATCCTTCAATGTACATTTTGAACATTATGCAAAGTTTTACTTAGAATAAACTTTTAGAAATGAAATTTCTTGGTCAAAGAGTATGTACATTTTTAAAATACTTTTGTTCTAAATTGTCAACCATTTTATAGAAAATAAGTTCTGATTTGCACTCCTGGGAACAACGTAGGTGATGTTTGTTTTCTACTTTAGCATAAACAATAATGATTAGCTTTTATAAGGGAATAGAGTTTAACATGCGGCCAGGTCAAAGTGGCATGTTCATTGCAGACTGGGTCTATCATCACGAATAATGAGCTAAGAAGTCATGGTGAGTAACACTGGGGACTCTTAGGTCACAGATCCCTGGGCTTGAGACTAAGTTCTAGTTCTACAACTGAGAACTTATATAACCCTGGGAAAATAATTAAATTTATAAGCCTTTTCATATTTTTTAAATCTACAGAATGGACAGAACAGTAGTATCTATAATAGTATGATGAAATTTAAGTAAGACTCCTTGTAAAGACATTCATAGCACTCGATACATGTTCTGCTTTAGGAAGAGATTTGATAATTCAGTGATGTTACCCAATTACTCTCCATGAGTACTCTGCTCTTCTTGCAATCATTTGGGAAGCCATGGAGACTTCAGTTTGGGAAATTGTTTGCAACTGCTAGAGTTTTATTAAAAGGCACTTGAATTACTAAGTAACTAACAATACTTTGGGGATTGTCCCACTGCAGGAAAATCATCATCATCATCATCATCATCATCATCATCATCTTCATAAACAATAATATTAACAGAGATGAAAATGGGGAGAAAAACAATCTTGGTAACGGGGGAGTCTTTAACAGCTAACTGAAAACCACAATCCCAGCAGAAACACAGAGACATATAGATGACGAGACTTTAAGCTTTCATTTAATTCTATTTTTTCATGAATTGTTTTTTTACTCCCCTAGTGCGTGTCTATGGCAAATCAAATTGACAATGACCCTACACGGGGTAGGAAAGAACTGTGCCATGCAGTCTTCAAGGCTGTAACCTGTATGGAAACAAATTATCACGTCTTTTACCCTTGCAGGGGTTGCTGGGTTTGAACCACTTACTTTTTGGGTAACAGCTAAGCATTTAGTCCCTGCCCTGCCAGGGTTTCATATGTCTGACCCACAAATACACACACACACACACACAATGTATTTCTGTTTATTCACAATACACACTGAGACTTCTAAAGGATTGTGGTACTATATTATTATCTTTCAATCCCATTTCCCATGAATTTTTGAAGCCTTTTCATGTACACACTCATGCCCACACGTGTTTTTATAACTCAGAGGAAATTCTTAAGATTTCAATTAGAAGTATTTGAAGTTATATGCTCTTTCAAAATTATCACTTTTTGGTGGGGAGCAAAGTTCATCTTGTTGAACTGTCTCTATATCTAGAATCTACTTTTTGACTCATCCCTATAAGAGGAATATTTTGAACCCTTTTGGAGTTCACATTTTAGAAATGTTAATGGAACTGTAAAGATGGGAGGCCCCAAGGAATCCCCCCTCTCCATATCATTCCAACACTCTTCAGCCCTCTGTTACACTTGTGGGATACTAATTCAGAAAGCATGTACTGGAAAAAGGGCTCAATCAGAGGTAATGGTAGATGCTGAAGTTTAAAACTTTTATATATCAACCACTCAATAGGGGACAGGACCCAGACCATGACTCAGATAGAAACATGATCATGCCTTTTATTAATTGCTAGAAGCCTGCTGCATGTCCCCTATCATTATGCTTAACAGAAATGCTTCCATGTTGGAGCTTTAAATGCAGCAGTTCTCTCCATTCTCCTTCAGGCAAAGTGAGATAAGGTCATCCCACATATACCCACATATACATGCCGCTACCAGTGACTACACACAGGCAGCAGGAAACTGGAGGGAGATAGCTAAGGGATGTGAACTCGAGAGAAATATGTAGGGTATTTCTTTCTAGCTCATCAATACATTCAGTCCCTGAAACAATTGTGGTTGTCTCCTTTTAGATGGCCATATGGATCATTTGGAATTGGATGTACAGCTCTTGTCAATAGTAGCTGGTCATCTGGTCCCCCACATCTAGCAGGCATGAGGTTGAAAATTTCCCAAGTCCCATCAATGCTCCACCAGATTCAGGCCTATGACTCTGAACTGCCCTGCATCATGCCCCTCTGTGTTTTGGCTGCAGATTGTATTAGGGTTTTCTTAATACTGTTAGCAATGTATTTCTCCTGGAATTTGTTTCTGTGTGTAAATTTGGTAGTGATCATTCGATTGATTAAATAAATGGAAAACAAAAAGAAATGCTCTTTTGCTATTTTTAAAGGAACTGACCTTTTGTAACTGAATGGTCAATATTAGAAACATTCCTACTGAAATGTCTGAAAATGTTATCCTTGTTCATCTGTACAACTTGATTTCTGCATGTGACTTTCTTGGGAAGTTCATAGACTAGGAGACATGAACAAGTACAACATGCCTTTGAGGTAGAATGATTTGTGAGAACAACTCTACACAAGAGAAAGGCAAGAATTGACTCCATTTCTGAAGAGCTATGTGCCTTACAACAGTCATATGTTTTGTTTTCCCAAAGTCTGCTGTTTCATTAGAATTAAAAACTTGTGATTCAGTCTTGAAAACTATTTAACGAGAGGCCCTTGTGCACAGAGTCTTATCAGACTTTACAAATATAGCAGAATCACAGAAAATGAAGCCTCTCCCTTGCATCGGGTGGCTGCTGAGGGCCTGGGAGGAGCCTGGAAGTCCCGTTGCTAGGCTACCTAAGTGGTATTTTACCAAGAGCTGACAGCAGGAGCTTCAGTTGCTTAGCAACCAGGTCATCAGCCCCAGAGTTTTTCTTAATGAAGGTTTTTCACAATTCTCTGCTTGATTACCACGGCAAAGGATTGATCTACGCATTCCCTTGGAATTACTAACTTGTCTTCCCTGATTAAATACATTTGCATCAATATAATTTTCTACAAGTTTGTTATGTCTTCTCATAGTTTCCTTTCTACTATAGCTGCTGGCAGATTTGGTGATGCTTCCAAACACTGACCCTTGGTGCTACTTTACATATGATTATATAAGATATAATAAGTACTATGTAATATATAGCAGAACCATCAATTAGATGCTTTTAGTGAGCTCTCCAATGTATATTCTAGGGTGAGTCCACAACGCAGATTTCTTTCGAAGTCTTGATGTCTACAGCAGACAACTTGTCCTCCAGGGTTTACTTGGCCATTTACAAGACATGTAAAAATTGTCTTGAAACTTTATTATTAATCTTTACTCAAAGAGATGAGAGAACTAGAATCACTTGATTCCTTGAAAACTGTGCTACATGCTATCATGTCATCCTATGAGTGTCCACTGTGTTGGGCTGCTAATCACAAGGTCTTCAATTGGAGCCCACCGGGTGTTCTGAGAAAGAAAGAGGAGTTTTTCTGGTGTGGGAAAGAGTCACAGCCTCCAATACTCTAATGGGCAAGGCTGCTTGGTTCTGTAAGGTCTCTTCAAGTCAGAAGTGACTAGACAGCAGTGAGTCTGAATTTGGATCTATGACATAACAAAAATCAATCCAGGAGTTTGCCTAGTTTTCTCTATAAATATGAATTACATCAATATTTCATCTACAAAGAGCTGACTACTGCAACTCAATCTTTTGTAACACCATAAACATGAGGTATAAACATATTATAAATAATGTTTAGCCTCTTTTTACCACATAATTATTCAATAATTGACTAGGAAGCATCCAAAGTAAAATGTATACTTTGTTTTTTTCAGCTCTTTGCCACAATAGAGGTATATAAATATTTACAGATCTATATTAATTTTCTCTGAAACTTGAATGTTAAAATCATCATTGTAATGAATTGACATAAGTACTTCACTATTGATTCTACAATTTTCATATTCTCTCTCTTTTATCAAATAGCAAACATCCTCTTTTCTTCTTATTAGAAGTACTCCCAAATCCTGTCCTTCCTCTTTCTATCCACCGGTTGCTTTCATTTAGATTACAAGGCACTTCCAATTTCTCGAGAGCATAGAGGTAGCCACTCAGTAGGTTGGGACTCTTTAAACATCACAGGCGTTCATGTGTGTGTGAGAGGCCCTCTTCACAGTTTATTAGCCTGTGAATTATTAGTTGTGTCCGAAAGATTTTTCCATTCCCAAAATTTGAATTCTATACATATGAGCTACCTTGCCTCAGTTCATGAACAAATACTCAGACATATTGGGAAATTCTATAGTTGCTATCTGTGATCAGTGATCTCCTTGAAGATTTGCCATAGCAACATCAAATCAAAGGCACCTACTAAATATGGCAGACAGGGCTACTTTGTGTCAAACCACCTATAGAGTTGTTAAGGTTGAGATACCCTTTCTCTGCCATCAGGAAAGTCAGATGTGGCTGTTCTGGGTTATGCACTCAACACCTGTATCTTTTAAAGAGCTCCACAGGTTAGTGAAATGGCATAAGCCAGATTGACAGAGCTTCCTTATGTGCCAGGACGGTCAGGATGGGGAATGTACATTGGTGCATTGTTAAGGAGTAGACTGCTAACCAAAGGTCACAGTTCAAATCAGTCAACTGCTGATTGGAGAATAGGTAAGTACAGCACCTTTAAAGGGTGGCTGTAGGGTCACTCTCTGGAAAGCAACTCAGTGGCAATGGATTTGGTTTGGTATTGACAGGTCTTTGGGATCGGCTCAATCACACTGTACCTGTGTGGTGGCTGTTGAAGTAGTGCTGCTTCTCGATCCCCACATTTGTTGAAACTGAACTCTGATTTCTGCAAATGTTTCAATGATGACAGCAATAAACACATTCTGAAAGAAAGTTACAAACCACATTTACCAAAGTCTGGGAAGGGGAGAAGGGTCTACAGCCAAAAAACAAGCAAAAGGTCTACAGAAATGGTCATAAAACACACATTCTGGGTTGAACCCTGGTGGTGTGGTGGTTGAGTGCGGGCCTGCGGCCCACTGGCTTGGTGGTTCAAATCCAGCAGCAGCTCTCCAGGAGCAAGGCTGGACCTCCACTCCCACCAGAGGGCAGTGGTGCCTAAAACAAACAAACAAACAACCCCACATGTGATTTCTAAGAGCATTTGCAGTACCTTGACAAGCCAGGCCAGGAAGAAAATTAATGTGATGAAATAGAAGTAGGAACGCCACCGAGGAAAGCTGTCAATTGCTCGATACATGAGGAACACCCAGCCTTCCTGCGAAGCAGCCTCATAGACAGTGAAGATGCTGGTACCTGGTCAGAGGGAAAAGAACAGGCTGAATTCGTGCTGCTGTCAAAGGGAGGAGACAGGTTTTTGTCTTTTTTCTTTCTTCAGAAAAACAATGACTGTGTAGCCAGGCTCCTTCACGCATGCTAAAAATTCTTCTAAAGGAATGAGCACCATCTGACTCATTTTATTGTTCCTATTTTTTGAAGACTTTGATGAACGCGTGTTGACTTCAAGCAACTGCAATTTCAACATCTCTAGCAATAAAGTGATTGTGTGTTATAGCTTCAGGCAGCTAAGCACATTGGACAATTCAGAAAAGGGAAGAAGCTTTCACAAAGAATTGACATAATAAAGAAGATTGTGTGCTGTGGAAAAATGCCTCTTGGGGCTTATACACTTTCATAATGCTCAGAAGAGCTTGCTGCAGATTTAATGAAAATAAATCTGAAAATTAGGTGTCATTTGAAATCACCTTTTCTTAAGGAAACAAAAACATCCTACTCTCCAAAAATGAACGTGCTGAAGCCTGTCTTTGGATTTCATGGTGTTTACTTATCACCAAAATGTAAAGTTATAAATCGTTGACTAGAATTTTGTGGGTTTTATAAAAAGATAATTCTCTCACTGAAGATAATTTCGATATTTCAAGGTACTGTAAGAAATAAAAACGAATATTATGTGGGCAGATGTTTGTTCATGTGGCTACAAGAACCTAAAATGCTATGTAGAAGAAAAAAAAAGAAGCACACCAGCCTGTAGGACGATGAGGTGTTGAAGGGATAAGGTATCAGGTATCAAAGAACTAAAAATTATATCACAATAAATGAAGGGGAGTACTGATTGGGGACCCAAAGTCCATCAGTAGGTGAAGGGACATTCCCTTACAGTGGGGTTGCAGGAAGGAGATAAGCCAGTCAAGGTACAGTGTAGTAATGATGAAATATGCAACTTTCCTTTAGTTCTTAAATGCTTCCTCCCACCCACTATCATGACCTCAATTCTACCTCACAAATCCAGCTAAACCAGAGGATGTACATTGGAGGTGGAAACATGGGGAATTCAGGACAGACAATCCCTTCAGGGCCAGTGGAGAGAGAGGTGTTACCCAGAGGGTAGAAGGAAGGTGGAGTAGAAAGGGGGAACCAATTACAAGGATCTACAGATAGCCTCCTCCCTGGTGTACAGACAATAGGGAAGTGGGTGAAGGGACACATCAGACAGTGTATGATATGACAAAATAATGACAATTTATAAATTACTAAGGGTTCATGGGGAAGGGAGAGTGGGGAGGGAGGGGAAATATGGGGAGCTAATATGGGGTGCCTAAGTAGGAGGATGTTTCGAGAATGATGATGGCAACACGTGCGAATGTGATCTGCATACAATAGATGTGTATGTATTGATCGTGAGAGGAGTTGCATGAGCCCCTAATAAAATGATTAATTAAAAAAAAGAAGTTATGCAATATTAGAAAGGTTTGGAAATCTATTTGGGGGTGGGGAGTAAAACAAACCCAAAGAAAGCAAATGAAACACCAGTTTGCTGTCCTTGCACTTGTATTTCTTTCTGGCTGCTGAATCCGACATACCCGACTTGTATTTTCTAACCAGAAGACAGACTGACGCAAGTTCCGGTATTTCCCAGGCAATGCCTTATTATCTTCTGAATCTCATAGGTAGCTGGGAAGGTTAGACACGTGGCTTGGGACAAAGGAGAGTATGTGGTATTTGACAAAAGATAGATGGGCAGGAACTCAAGAAAAGGAGTTTTTGTTTTGTCCGTGTAGACATGTCATGAGGAACCAGGCAGCATAGCAGGCCTTGCACGGAGCTGCTTGTCTGCACTGGCCGCTCTCTGGGACAAGATGAGACTGTTACTCCAAGAAAGTCTTCTCTGAAGATGTCAAGTCTCTGGACTCAAAGGGACAGTTTGACTCTTTCCTCCAGGTTTGCTATGACGGTGAGTTTTGAGTAAAAATGTCATATTTCTGACTAGAATGTTTGGCCAGTTTTTAAAGCCTATGTTCCAGATAATGGAGGCAGCACAGGGTTTTATTCCATTCCCAGGCCCTGAATCCCCACACACCCAAGGTTTGTACTATGTCCTCCTTGATCCCGAGAAATGAACACAAAATAGGAACACAGTGATGTAGCTGAGGTCCCAGGGGCAGTACAAAGAGGGATAAGGGTGATAATGAACATGCCTGACCTCTAAGGTAGATGGTGGAACAGTGCTCTCTGAAAAAGAAATCTAGGCTCTTATTACTGTGGGCTCAGTACCTGAACAATCTTTATCAATAATTTTATATATGCCTGTGTTAGTCCGGGTAAACTAGAGAAACAAATTCATAGACATGCATTTGGATATAAGGGAAAGGTTTATATTCAAGAGGACTGGAACATTGAGAAAGCATCCCAACCCAGTCCAGTCCAAGGTCATAAGTCCGATATTAGCCCATATGCCCAGTGCCAGTCTAGAAAGTCTCCTTCCGACTCATGAAGTCAGAGGCCAGTGGCACTGGCAGGGATCCGTCCCCTCGCGGCTCCTCGTTTCTAAGACTCAGGGTCCATCAGCAGTATCCACTGGTGATAGAAACATCTCAGAGCTGGCAGGGGTCTCTCGATGCTTTTCTGGATTCAGAGGTATGGTTCCCTCAGGGTAAGGCCCTGTGGCTCTTCCAATTCCTCAGATGCTTCCATCTTGTCTTGTCAGTCAAGCAACTCCCAACCATTGGAACAATGGTCTCTCTGAGGGAAATATTGAGAGACTTCACAGAATTCTCAGGAGAAAGCCATGACCATACAGAGATCTCATTGGCTACTCAGAGGCAATCTCTAGATTGACAGGCTAGACTCCACCCCTACATCCCAATCATGAAATCGGCATGAAGTGCATGACCGCCACACATGACCTTCGACAAGCTGCTGCTTCTTCTTTCCTTATTTGTCAAACTAGATATTCTCACCTCTTTTGAGTGTGAGTTTTAAAAGAAAGCCTTGTAGTATATTTCTATCATCTGCAGCACATGAGAAATATGAACTAGTCAATGTTGAATTTTGGAAAAGTATGTTCCATGTAGGAACTTATTACAGGCTCTGGTGTTAACTCTAAAGCTCCCAATTATTATATGAGAGCCCTTAGCAAACTATTTAACTTTTCTCCAATTTAGTTTCCACAATTAAGATGGTAAATGATAAACATACCACATATTGCTAGAATAAGTGATCTAATTTCAATCAAAATATTGGTCTATATAGAGTATGTTAAATATAAACTATTATTAAAATAGTTGTAAAATGGAAACAGCTATCCAGAACTATTGTGTGAGAAAACATATAAAATACTATCATAAATCTAGTGTTAAGTGAAAAACTACTTATGAAACAAATATATATTGCTATTCATATTGCTATACTACCATTTTCCTACGCAAATTCTTCTACTAACTTATTTGCTACTATAAATGAGTTAACTATTAGATAAAGACCCTTATACTCATATGTCAGGAAGGGGGTAAATCAGAAAGTATTTCTTCTAGGGTTTTAGATTTTCCATGTATGGGTTTATTCCAAAGAAACTATTTGTAAAGGCGGTGTCTGTGCTCAGTGAATGGCTGCAGGGTGGTTCTCTCAGCAATACTGTAGTCTTAGTTTTATTTGGGTGATTTCAAAAGCACTTTCCACCGAAGGTCTCTGCTGGGCCAGTTAAATTGAAGGCAGAGAGCTCAGCTCAGATGGTTATGGTGACTAGTTTTGGAGTTCCTGCATGGGAAGACTGAAGAGAAAGAAGTATGAAGTCCTCGAGGATTTTGTCTTGCTTGGCTGTCCGCATAACGTTCATGGAAGCAGTGGTTAAGAGATCAAAAGGGGCGTTGCATTGGTCAGATTTGCTGCATGATGCTTTACAAAGGTGTTGAAAGGTAACATGTTACTGCAAGGACTCAGGTGTGCCTAACCCCGACCATGCTCTTTTTTTATATGGCTTCCTATGCATGTGAACCTTGGGCATTGAATAGGAAGACCAAAGAGGACTTGATGTGTTTGATTTTTGATGATAGAGAAGAATATTGGAAGAACCATGGATCACTGAAAAAGAGAAACAAATTCCTTTTGGAAGAAGTATGGCCAGAATGTTCCTTAGAGGTAAAAAGGGTAATATACACGCTTCCAGGAGAGACCAGCTCCTGGAGAAGGACATCATGATTTTAAAGCAGAGGGGCAGCTAAAAAGAGGAAGATCCTCAATCCTCAGGAGTACTGAAACTAAGGCCCACGGGCCACATGAGGTCCGCTGAGAACATTTACCCGGCTTGCCAGGTGTTTTTGCCACCGTTTCCGTTCCTGCTTGACAGCCAACTCATACGGATCTGCAGTGAATTTGTTTATAGTTTTTTTTTTAATTAAACTATATTCCAGCCCACCAACAGTCTGAGGGACAGTGAACTGGCCCCTTGTTTAAAAAGTTTGATCCCTGAGCTAGATGGACACTACAACTGCAACAACGGGCTCAAGCATAGGAACAGTTATGAGTAAGCAGGAGGACTACGCAGTGTTTCCTTCCAGTATGCATAGTGCAGACCCAATTCAAGGGCCCCGAGCAGCAACAACAAAGTGGTAACCATGAAAGGCTTTTACCAAAGGCATAGATTGACTTTGGAGGGTCTTTAGGAAGTTCTTAGAAAATAGAAAACTGTGCTGTTGAAAACAAGGCCAAGAAGGTGGAGCCAAGGAATTCTTTTCTTTGTTTTTTTTTTTGGAGGGGGGAGCATCACTGCCCTCAGGTGGTGGGAGTAGGAGG
Organism: Nesogale talazaci; assembly: GCA_004026705.1. Lineage (NCBI taxonomy): Eukaryota > Metazoa > Chordata > Mammalia > Afrosoricida > Tenrecidae > Nesogale > Nesogale talazaci. Next base: position 99,600 of record PVJH01002966.1, read on the forward strand.
CCCAGCTTTTGCTCCGTGGAGCTGGAATTGAACCTCCATCCCAGTGGGCCGCAGTCCCGTGCACAACCACTACGCCACCGGGGCTCAGCCCCATTCTCTTCAATCATGGTAGTGCGCCTGCTCATCCTACCAGAGTTGCAAGGGATGTATTACGAGAAATTCCTTGGAAAACTTACCTCATCCACTCTACAGCCCTTGTCTTGCAACCTCAAACGGCTTTTTATTCCTCAAAGCAGACAGCAGTTAAAGGAGTAAGGTTTGCATCCTTAGAGGACTCAAATACCCACACTACTGTTTTTCCCTGTTAGAGAGACTGAAATTCTTCAGGGCATAGAGGCATGGAGGCACTGTTTTCAGAAGTGTATAGATGTAGATGGAGGATATGGTTCTCTGAAGGTTTCTATGAAATTGCAGCACACGTGTTAATTTATCCTTGTATTCTAATTCAGCAGACATTTAAAAAGAGAATATTTGTGTAGACACAAGTTCAAAGTCAGAATGGTCTTAGTAAAGAAGACTGGTTTCTTCTTTGAGCTTGTTTGTGTAGACAAATGAATCAGATTATGTGTGAACACCAAAGGACACAGGACAACAGTGCCACAAAGAAGACTAGCAGTGCAAAGGAACAAATGAGAGACGGAGAGTTTTGAAATAAAATCCTCAAGGAAGAATTAAAGCTTATTTCTATTTCATAAGTGTCTCTTATGTGCTTATTTGTGCTAAGTACATCATATAAAATATATCTTTGTATGTTTAATACCTTTCATGGTAGAAATTATATAATGAGACTTGATAAGTCACTGCTAGAACAACTGGATTTTTAAAACTATGTTTAATTAAAGCCTCTCATTAGGTTGATGGATAGTTAGGAGAGGAAAGGGTATTTATCATCAATAAAATTTTACAGAAAAGTAAAATTTTAAAAATGTCCAGAAGTGAACAATCAAACAGAATTCTTTAGGGTTCAAGACTTAAATTTTCATTACATGTTGTCATGTTATGTATATATTTTCTCCTGCTTGAAACGGGATTTTTAAAAAGAAGACATTATTTCCTCCAACAATTCTGAATTTAAATTTATTTTTTATTTGATTCCAATATGGCCATGTTGTTGGAGGAAACCCTCTTCAAACAAAGTTTATGAAAAGACAGAAGAGGCTCACAAACCTGAGTTCTGGATATCTCAGGAAGAACTGAAAACTCTACCTATTGCACTCTGGCATTTCAGATGGAAGCATCATCGCCAAGAACCATCTGTCTCCCGGCAAAACAGTGGGGTCTGCCCTGACAAGCTGTCTGGAGAGTTGGCCTTCCCCCATTGCTCCAGGACTCAGCTGAGAACAGGGAGGTGGGGGGAGGGGGGGGGGAGAGGTGAGCTTATGAATTGTCTCCACACCCAAACCCTAACTAATACCATGAAAGACACTAGAATCAGTACCTGGGAGAGAGGGTGAGTCTGTGTTGAGGAGGGTCCACACGTTCCCATGCCATAGGGTTCAGAGAGTCATGGCACGCTCCTTGCCAGGCAAGAGGAGAGACTCAAACCAGGTGTGGGTTGACTATCAATGCCCAGGTGGGACTTTTGGGACTATCCGGTGGCATTCTTTCCCCAGATTACCTGGGAGGGGCAAGCCAGTCCTGGAGAAGGGAAACATTATGTGAACTTGCATTGGGGAATTAGCTCTCCATGGATTCAGGATTCAAGGGTGCATCACCTGCATGTCTACTGGCTCACAACCAAATGAGAATGACTTAAAAGTAACCTTCGACTCTGCTCTGATAAAATCTTGGTGAATAGAGGAGGGCAAGGGGGCTGTGTCTTCAATATCCTCTTCTGTTCCCTTTCATCTTGGCTGTGTTAATTATTGACCTGCACTCCTTGAAAACTCAAGAGCTGATCTCAAAATCAGGATCTTGATAGGGACAGTATTTAATTGTTTGTTTTACTCCACTGAAGATGGACTAGTGCCAACATAGCTGGCTACCCTTGGCTCTTCAGGATTTACAACTTACATTTGAGACTCATATCAGAACAAAAAGAAGAAAAAAGAATGGCAGAGAAACTAGCTGAACAAGTATTAATTGAGAACATCTATAACATTATGACAGAGGAGAAAGCATCCAATAACCTCAGAGAACCCTAAACAGAATTGACCCCTAAAGAAAACCACCACCACTCCCAAGAGTCATCAGAGTAACGTGCCGAGACAAACCCACGGAACTAGAATAATAGTAATCTATAGAGGTGAGCCACGGTAGCAAAAACACCTTGGCATGTGTACAATGATAGATATGTGGACTGATGGAAGAGATTTGAGAATCCAGAAATGCCACCATACACCTATGGGCATCTGATTATCATGAAGGTCTCAAACACATTACGGTGGGAAGAAATAGACGTTTCCAAACTTAATGCTAGAAAAAGTTGGATCTCCACCTGAAAAAGAGTGAAACAGACTTTGTACTTCACATCATGTATAAAAAAATGAACTCAAGATAAATGAAATATCTGAATATAATCCCCAGAACCAGAAGACTTATCTGTGAAAAAATGACACTTACAGGCATTAATACAAGGGATATGTATACTTTCAGCATAATGAAAAACATCTCCACTAAGGAAGACAAAGTAGAGCGCTGGGGCCTTCTAGAAAGAAATATGACATTTATTAACCCCAGTACACTTCATAAAGAGTAAAAAGAGAACCACATATATTTGGCAATGATATATGAGATAAAAGACTAATTTCAAAATCTATACAATATACAGCACCCTCATAAGAAAAACACAAATAACCCAGTTAAAAATGGGAAATAGACATGGAAAACAATTTAGCAAAGATGACATTCAAGCAGTCAGCAATCATAGGAAGAAATACATTCACTAGCTGTAAGAAAAATACAAATTAAAACACTAGAGAGATAACATTTCACAGCTATGCTCTGAGGAAAAAATGTCAAAAAAGAAAATAACAAATTCGGGAGATGATGTGGAGAGATTGAAATGCTCCTATATTGCTGGTATGATTATAGAATTGTACAGCCACTATTATGCTTTCTTAAACACATGCAAATATCAATGCCTTACAATCCTCTCATCTCTCCACTTGGTGTATATCCTATAGAAATGAACAAAACACAAACTGATATGTGTACACATGATTGCTAAAATAGAACAAATATGAAAACACTCAGAAACCTTGTTATGGCGGTATGGAGAAATAAACTGTAATAAATACACAAAATGGAATATTATGCATCCTTAAAAACAATGATGAGTCTGTCAAGTAGCTCATATTATGGACAAAATTGGGGGACATTATGCTCAGTAAAGTTGGTTTATCTCCTAAAGAGAAATAGTTGTTGCACCATTAATATAAAGGTAGTGAAATACAAGAAAACACATGGTTTTCACATCAAAGGAAATGCTTTGAAGACGATGAGCAGGTGGGGGGCAGAGGGAATAAGGAGGCCAGTGGAGAGGAAAAAGGCAAAAGGAGGGAAGATGAGAGAAGGGAAGGGTAGTAAAAATAAATAGCATTATTTTTTTGCCTAAGGGATTTTGATTTTTAAATCGTAGCGTGATAGGGAATTCACAAAAGAAGATTGGTTTAATGTAAAGACTCAGTGTAGTCCACACTAAAACAAAAATAAAATACCAACTAACAGAAGAGACTTCTTTAAGTAATGATTTATATTTACAAAAATTTACACCATTTTTTACTTTTGCAAACTGAATACAAAGGACAATTTTGACACAATAATGAATGCCATTTATGTTCCTTATTTTCCTTCAAGTTAGTGAAAATAAAACAGAAAATGACTCAAAAACATTATGAATTATCTTTAAATAACTTTGAAAATTGACCATTTTCAAGTAAAAAATGAAGGTTGTCAACACAAGATTAAATTTTGAGAAGAATATTAGAAATTATCGTTCCTCTGTCTGCCCAGATTCTTCTTTATTATCGCTACAGGGCAGATGCTATTTTGAATTAATTGTTTAAAAATAGCACATATAACATGCAATCCTAGAGAGCTTTCATTCATTTTTTCTAGTTCACTGTGGAAAAAAGGAAAGACATGGGAACCTCCAGAGTACTTCAAAGGGCCGGGGGCTTGTTACTGCAGGGAACTGAAATATTTGTAACAGCATAGCAAAAAATGCCACAACAAAATGTTGGCAATTGGGGGACGGGGTAACATATGGAGGGGAGTTCTGAAGCCTGGCACCTATCATAATTTCAGACAAAGGAGAGAGCTGAGGTGTCTGATACAAAGGAATTAACTAGCAGCTAGTATAGCAGAGGGAAGCACCATCATGCTCACAGAAAGGACAGGGCACGCACATTACCTTTGAACAACAAGTTCTATTTCAGGATTTTCTATGACCCAGAGAAGAACGATGGTCCTTGAGTGGTGGTGTAAATGACTAATCTGCTTGGTTGCTAAATCAACAGTCTGCGCAGCAAACCCACCCAGAGATGCCCCAGAAGAAAAACAATCCAGTGAAAACTATCTGGAGTACACTTCTCTGATGCGCATGGTAAGTGGGCTTTGAAGATGATGTTATCAATTGCTATTTTGGAAGAATAATCTACAGTTAAGCAGTAGAGGATAATAGTTGGTGACTTTATAACTTTTTTACAGATTATTAAAATTCATTTAAAATATGTAGGGATATATAATTTTTAAAGTTCATGCTACAAAACAAATAAGAAAAAGTTCTCTATTTGATTTAATATGGAAAATCTCCAAGAAATATTCTATTGATAGACGCTGTTTTCTCTAGATATAATCCAACATGGTTTTTTCACCATTTTCATGATGGACATGCATATTTCAATGAAAGGACCAACATAAAAAAGGATGCCTTTGCAATATCATCTGAGGCACCATGGTTGTCACTCTAAATAAAATGTTGGATGGAATATAATGTATTCTTTAATGAGAGAACAATGAGATCTGTTAAAATATCTCTACTGAACTGTCCACAAGAATATGTTTACAAGAGAAATATTTACAAGAGAAATACTTATTCTACATGGCTGTCTATGACCACAAATAGCAGAGGAGACTTAGGTCTAACTCAACAAGATGTTGTGCTTTATTATCTTTATAATTATCTATACAACTATAAATAATAACAAACTAAAATCCCCAATTTCCATATTTGCCCATGAAACCATATGGCAAAAGCAATGATATTATTCTGAGAGTGAAAGTAGTCTATTGTGAAATAATTTTTGATGTTTGATTTTGTTATGTAATTTTGAAGTAATTCAATTAGAATGAGTAAGTCCATGTTAGAAGTCCACTTGTATTTTACTGATTTTGTAGATCATAACAAAGTACTTAGACAACAGTAAAGGATATAATTGCAGAACATTAATACCCTGCAATATACAGAAAGCAAGGAGGAATTGAAGAACTTACTGATGAAAACCAAAGACAGAAGTATGGATACAGAATGCAAAGAATAAAAGAAACAAACAAACAAAAAAAAATACCAAAGATTTCACAAGCGACCCAAAACACAGCATCATGATAAATGGCAAAAACTTTGAAATGCCAAATATTTACTTTTACTTGGATTCACAATCAATATTCAGTCAAGTAACAATTCAGCTGCAGAAGAACTTCCTCAAAGTATAACTACACAAAGATGTCACATTGAAGACTAAGGTACACCTGACTCAACTCATGGCATTTTTAATTACTTCATATGCATGTGAAAGCTGGGTAATGAACAAAGAAGCTCATAGACTACTGGATACATTTGAATTATGGCAAAGGATAATGAAATACGGTGGGCTTCCAGAAGAACAAACGAACATGTCTGGGAAGAAATATAGCAACAATAATGTTTGGACCTCTTAACAGGAGAGAACAGACCCTGGAGAAGAATACCAAGCTTGGTAAAGTTGAGGGTCAACAGAAAAAGAGGAAGGCCCTCAAGAAGATGGCGTGATATAGGAGTTGCAATAATGGAATCAAACACAACAACAGTCTTGATTCTTATCAAGATACAGACCAGGCAAAATGCAAGGTAGTACTTCAATCTTGAATATAGAATTGTATGAAGGGTTTCTTTGCGTCAGAACCGAAAACACCAACATAGTTGATATGTACATCATTTCATCCTGCCTTTCATACAATAACCTCTCTGGGGTCTGACATCACTGACATAGTGATGATTACATGCAAGTGCCTAACAATCCCACCAGCAACTGATTGCTACAAGTTGCATGGTTTCTCTGTAAGACATTGGGGGATTTTTAAAAAGCGTGGAAACATTGCATTATCTTTTCATTACATTTCCCTCATGAACTTTTGGATGTATTCTCATATGTTGAAATCATTACCTCCACTGCCCGTGAGTTTGAACTTATTTGGAAGATAGGGAAACGGAAGGCCTTGTTAGTTAACATAATGTCTTACTGGAATGGAGAAGGCTTTCCGATGTCCTTATAAAAAGCAGAAGAGCAGCACTGAGGAAAACGGTCATACAAAGACAGATGCTGACAGTGAAGTCATCATGTATCTGTATGTCCAGGAACTCCACAAGACACTTGGGAGGCAAGGAGAAAACCTTCCTAAACAATCTCCACAGAGAGAATGTGAGTGCCGAGACCTTGATTTTACACTTTTAACATCCAAGAGACAAATTTCCATTGTTCTAATATACCCAGTTTGTAGGACTTTTCTATGACAGGCCTATGAAACAAATATTGTAGACAAGTTCCATCTCTGAACAATATTTTTCACCTCCAGATTCAGAATTCGTAACAGCACCAAAATGCTTCCATATGAAACTACCCATTCCATCCTGTTGATAAATAATAATACTCTTGAAGTTTAACTCTTCCACTGTTATGGAATATACCATCACCTTTCTATCCCAAGTCTATCTCCAGTGGAACAAGACCCCTTCCAGGTTAGGATAGTTCCCAGGCCTGGCAAAGCAATACCAATTACAGGTGAATGCTTCATCAGTTCCTTCAATACCTCTGGGCCAGTAACTCCTCATCCCATTAAGGTGATCTCACTAAACCCCAATACTTGTTTTTTTTTATCTGATCCTCTTATTTCTCCAATGTGGTGTGTGTGTGTGTGTGTGTGTGTGTGTGAGAGAGAGAGAGAGAGAGAGAGAGAGAGAGAGAGAGAGAGAAAGAGAGAGAATGAGATACATTTACCCGATTGCCTTCCTTTCCTTCCAAACACTAAAATTGCCCCTTTTCTTTCTCCAATTGACTTTGACTATTCTCAGGGATAGGCTAAGTGGCCTTTGCTGCTGTAGAGAGAAAAAATCTTGTATTTTCTTCCCAACTCCGTGTGCGTAGCTGGGTTGTATAAGTGCCTCATTGTTTTTGAAGAGTAGATTTACCTGTGGCAATATATAATCCCACACATAAACATCAACTAGCTGCTAAATATTCAATCTTGAAAGGTAAACAAACGAGAGGGCATTTGTAAAAAGTTAGATTTTTGGAGCACGCCACCATCAGAAATATAAAAGTAAGTCAAAATATATTGCTACAAAATAATACAAGCCTCCATTAAGCAAAAATAGAATAAATTGAACTTATTGTTTCTAACATGCCCTCCATCAGAACTATACATATCTGAATAGTATTTTCATTCTTTCCTGAAAATTCTATACTTTTCTATTTCCAGAAGGTCAAAACAGAGGCTTTGAAATCTTTAAGGGACTCAATTTATGTTCTTTTGAAATGCTCTTTGGGTTGGGTGGAATAAAAAGAAATCTGAAGAGGGTAATTAGGGTACAGTTTCCCAGTGACATCTTTATTACAGCCCTTAGGATCCTCAAAGAATGAGGGGGTATATTGTCGCAGTGAGAAAATGAGAAAAATATTTGGTGCAACTTTCCTGAACTTTTCTCCTGAATGTGGTTTTATATTTTCTTAATAATAAACCCTTGTTGTATTTTTGTGTCTTATAAGAAAATCTATGAATACTAACTCTTGAGAATTCCACATAGCAATGATCATGAACTTCTGAATGGACCTGTCTGTCCTGAATTTATGGCTTAGCACATGGTATTGGCTATTATAAGTTTGACTGAATCTTCTTTGGGGAGGGGGGGGAAGGCACCCTAAAGAGACGATGAGAATGCATTATTTAGAGAAGTATATGCAGTCATCTACTGGTCATCGGTCACAGAGGCATGTGGAATCATGTTGCTTGTAATGAGCCCATGTGTGTATGAACTGGAACCCTCACAGCAATCCTCTGCCTCACCTTTGTGCACCTGTTCAAAATGGCAAGGGAGGGCCTTTCATTTGGTTTACATTTGTTTTATTAAACTTGCATACATAAATTTGTCTCATTCTCCAACTAGTTATATTTTTCATCTTTTAGTATGCTTCATAGGCTAATATTCTTATTCTAATCAGAATTAGTGCACAAAAAGACCCTCTTCAAATGTAATACTGAGCTATTTCAAACCCAAACCAAATCACACTATAATTGAACCCATTCGAGCTCATAGAGACGCTATGTTGGGTTTCTGAGACTATAAATCTGAAGGACAGCAGATAACCTCATGTCTGTCCAACAGAGAGATGGATGGGTTAAACTTCTGATCTTGTAACTAGCAACCCAATGACTAGAGCCCGCCCCCCACCACCACCACCACACAAAGTAAGTTAAGCTGTCAATTTGAATTTAACTTGAATTTATCATGATTTCATGTTGAAACACCAGGCAAAACAATTAACTCATTAAGTGCATTCACAATCTAAACAAGGATTCTTCAAAGTGGGTCACCTTGACCATGCACATGCATGCACTGATTCCAACTGATAGAACAAGCTAGGCCTGATCCTGTGGGCTTTCCAGGCTGTAACTCTTGTGAGACTAAAAAGCTTCCTCTTTCTCCCATGAAGTGGCTGGTGATTTGAACTGCTGACTGTGTGGTTAGCAGCCCAAAGCATACCTATTATGCCACAGAGGCTCCTTCCATCTTGACCCTTGGGGCTGGATAGATATTTTTTCAGTGGGATTTTCCTGTGCAATGCAGAATGTTTAGCAGCATCTCCAATCTCCACCCACTAGACTACAAACACCACCAATTCCCAACTAGTGACAAGGTGTAGGGAGAACTCTCTCCCACCATTGCCATGGGCCCTGATGGGCAAAACTGAGCTGCTGGCTTTCTGAGTTTGTAGCTTCGAGCCTCCAGTGCTGAGCTCAAACATTAGTGTATAATTTGTATTTTTAAAATATTTTTGAACTGATTTGATATCGCCTCACCGGCCTAAAGGAAAATAGAATGGCTGTGAGATTTATTAAATGTTCTTTTTTTAGTTTGTAAACTGTTTTTGAGACTAAACAATTTTAGTCTGAAGGAGAACTCTGAAAATATATTTAAAAAATATATAGTTAAACTAAAACCACCTGCAATTGAATTCCCCATTTTACTCAGATTTAAAGATTGTTGAGTGAAATAGCCTAGGTCCTAAGAAATCATTTGTTTACCTAAAGTATTACCACACTCTGTATGGTTCAACAGCAGAATTACATTTATCTTTATCAGTGTTTTTCTTTCACCTGAAAAACAGTTTTCAGAAAATAATGGTTTGTTTAGAGGAAAATCTTGTTTGTTTAATTTTGGACTTCTTGAAGCATTATAAAAATTTTACTTCAACACTACTAAATCACATCATATAGTATCTTTGGAGAGGTAACGTTGTTTGTAAAAGGGGACATTATTAGTCTATTCATCCAAACTTTAAAAGAAAAATCACATTTTTGAATGAGATAAATGGCACAGTATATCTTCCATCAGAATTGTAGCAGTATATTCGGCATTATTCCAAGATACATCACAGACATGAATATTTGCAAATTTTTTAGGTTATGTCTGAACCAAGAGTAGGCAATCTATGTTTATTAAAGTTCACAGAATAAAAGAGAACCCAGTGCCCCACTTCATGAACTCTATCAGCTCCCAGAAGCAGTAGATAAGAAATCAAGCGATGTGTTATCTTGGGAAAATCTGAACTTAGGGGTGCCCGGCCCAGGCCATGGTATTTTCGATAGCTGCATACTCATGTGACAGCGGGGCAAAGAAAAAGAAGGCTGAAGAAGAACGGATGTCTTTGAATTGTGCAATGGAAAGTACCATGGACTGCTAGAAGAACAAACATGTCTTGGAAAAAATACAGCTAGATGCTTCTTAGAAACAGGAAGCCCCACCCCCTCACTCAGTACTTTGACCATGTTCTTAGAAGAGAACAGTTTTTGGAAAAGAAGATGATGCTTGGTAAAGTGTAAGGACAACAACAGGGAGGCGGGCGCTCAAGGCGATGGAGTGATGCAGAAGTGCAACCCTGGGCTCAAATACAACAGCAAAGTCAAGAATAAAGGATACAGGGGCAGAGAGCAGACTGCTCTATTGTACAGAGCCTTGCTGGGAGTTGAAACTGACTCCCCAGCCCGCATCATCAACAAGCACTCTGGTTCTGTCTGGGTATCCAACAGTGTTACACAGAATCCTCCTAAATAGTTTATAAAACAGGAGGGTGGTGACACAACAGTATGACCACATGAAAGGCTCTTTAATTCAGCTATAATACTGTTTCACAACCTCATTTTTTTCTTTTTACTTATTTAAGTGTTTTTTCTGTGAGCTCTAATTTCCTTCACCTTCTGGTAATACTCAGATCTTGAAGTACACATTGAATACATAGCTCTTGAAGTACACATTGAAATGTATTATAGTCAAAGGTCATTGTGAAATTTATTGCTACATGAAGATTGAATGTTCCAGTGTTTATGAAATATAAGTAAAGGAACTAGACGAACATTTAAAATATTTTTGAATGGTATGTTTATTGAAAAGTGATCCAACTAGACTTAAGGAGAGTTCTGGTGGTATAGTGGTCATGCACTAACCTTCAAGGTTAGGAATTTGAAAGCAACAGTCATTCACAGGAGAAAGATGGAGTTTTCTACTCCCCCAAAGAGTTACAGCTGCAGAAACTCACAAGGGCAGTTGTACCCTGTTCATCTGAGTTAGCATCTACTAGATGGCAGTGAGTGAGACTGATTGGGCCCTGTTGTTACCATTAGGTAGGCTTTTGACCTGCTAGCCCCAAGGTAGATGATTCAGACCTCCTGGCTATGCCTCAGGGTAAGATGAGAATGGGTGTTCCTGCTCGGGGCCCTCGTGGTACTGCGTGCAGGCACTGGACTCTTCACTGCAAAACTGGCAGGTCACCAATCCCACGGGAGGAAGATGGGGTCATCTGCTCAGACAAAGATTTACAAAGTCCTGGAAAACCCACAAAGGACTGATTGTTATGAACAGAAAATGTCTCCATGGCAGTGGGGGATTGGGTGTGCTTTGTTTTGTATCTGTTTCCATACAGATTCACTGTGGCAGGCATGTTATTTAGTGTAAATCAACTTTTGTAGTGTCAGACACCTTTTAAGACAGAATCAACTGAATGGCCATGGGTTTTAGACTCTAATTACTTGGGATGATGTTACTTTTCTAGTGAATGTAGTCTTAATGACCGATATTTTTTATAGTCCATGAAATGATGTTAATTTACTAAAATATAGCTTCAAAATTATTCACTCAAGCACACCTATTGGATCTCCATGTGAGTTTATTATTATCATCTTCAATATAACTGGGTTCCATACTCAATGAATGATCTTCACATACTAAGTCTAAGGATAAAAATAGGAGGAAAACTATACAAAGTATTTGTTTTATTTTGCCATTCTAGAGCATGAAACAAATACAAACAGATGCATTTTATTCTTCATGTTGTTTGCATATTTTATGCTTTCGAGTTGCGTTTTAGCTTAGTTTTTTTCCCTCTTCGATTTTACTTCTACTGGACATTTTGACATAACTTTAATGTGAATTCACTTCAGCTGTTACCTTAAATCCTGCCTATTAAATATTTTGTCAGAAGATCAAAGGTCATAGAAACTCGCTCTTTTATAAACTCACTTTTTGACTAAGTAGGAGAGTTGCTTCACTGAAATAAACCATTTTTCTCAGACTTAGGAAGTTCTAAACATCCGAGTTCTACGGTTAAGACACTTGTAGAAAAAGAGTGGAGAAAGCTTTAAGTATACTATCCACAAATGGAAATGAATGTTGACAAAGCCAGATGCTGCCATTGGCAGGGAAGTTTTGGTTTTAAAGCTCAACCATTTCAATGAGGCAAAACTTACAAGACAGTGAAAACATGTCCTCCCTTCTGCCAGGTGCTGGGCAGTTTCCAGGTATGTGGGGAGCAAGAGTCATGCCAGACACCAATTGCCCCTCTGCCGTTGAGGAGCAATGACATCAGATTAAAAGGATTTGGGGGGAATTCTTTTCCTATTAGTGACTTCAAACAGCTACACTTACAAACAATTAGCTTTCATTGACTTCACTAAGATTCAACATTCTTGTCGACTACATATTTTCGATAGGATGCTGGATCATTCTGGGCCTCAGCTTTCTGTGTCTAATTGAGGGCATAATGACAGGTGCTGCTCATGAAAGAATAAGATCCCTATCCACCAAAGCTTCAAAGGAATGACCACAAAGAGCTTTTTAAAACGTATCACAAAGTCACCAGATTTTAAGTAGGACACCATTGACTAGGGGCAGGGGGCAGTGTTCTTGATTAAAAAATGGAGCAACAAAATTTTTCAGAGAACACAAAAATAGTATTGTAATATATTTAATTTAATTTTAAAATGCCGTGAGACATTGTTAAATTGTTAAAAAGTGGGATATCTGATCACTTTATTGGCAAGCGAAATCCAAACCAAACCCACACAACCAAACGCTATGCACAGAATTCTCTCTTAGAATATCCTTGCCTTGTTGGCCATTTTTAAAAGAGATATTAGAAATCCTAATCAAAGGAATCAATATGTAAAGACTAGGACATCATGTCATTTTAGGAAGCCAATAGAAATGATTTGAAGATTTCACTAGGTCACAATATTAGAACCAAGTGTTTGGCTAAAATATTAGAATTTAATTTTCTTCATCTTCTTAGGGTATACATACTTCAGATCTCTGAATTAACATGCACAAAGACATTTAAAATTAACCTTAAGCTAGACATGGCCAGTTTATTATTCTTCAAAAAATTATTCTTCTATATTACTCAAACAGCAGAATATCTATATTGCTACTTGTGTGACATTTCTTTGTCAATCCAAATAGCATATTCTTCCACTGCCATTTGGTTGATTTTAATTTGTATTGACCCTCTAGAGAAATGTTCAACAAGCTGATGAAGCTAGGAGAGGAAAATTAGAAGACAACTACATGGCCAACTCACTGGAAGAGATCCATATCTGTACCCATTCCAAAGAAAGGTGACTTCACAGAATGCGCATTCAGAAATCTGAAAAATGAAATTTTGCTGAATATCATACAACTATGATTGCAGTGATACCTTGACAGGGAGCTGTCAGAGGTTCATGTCAGGTGCAGAAGAGGAAGTAGAACTTCATTGCTGATGTCAGATGGTCTTGTTTCAAAGGATAATTTACCAAAAAATGTTTATTTACTTATTTGTTTCTTTTATTTTTTTTTACTATGCCAAGGCATTTGATTGTGTGGATCATCACAGACTATGGATAACCTTGAGAAGAGTGGGAATTCCAGAACACTTCATTGTACTCATGCATTACTTATACACAGGTCAAGAGGCAGTTTTGTGTACAGAACAAGAGAATACGGCATGAGTTAAAATCAGGAAGGGTGTGTTATGTGTGAATCCTCTCACCATAGGTGTCCAATCAGCACGCTGAGGAAAGCATAAGAGAAGCTGGTTTGTATGAAGAGGAATGAGGCATCAGGATTGTAGGATGCTTTATTAACAACATGAGATGTGCAAATGACAGAACCCTCCTTGCTGAAAGTTAGGGAGTCTTGATGCACTTTCTGATGAAGGGATTGCAACCTTCAGTATGGATGGAAACTCAACGTAAAACTCAAACACTCACTGTCTTTGAGTTGAGGCCAAACTACAGTGATCCCATAAGACAGGGGAGAACTGCCATGACTGTAGCTGTTTGTGGTAGTAGGAAATTTCCCTTTCCTCCCAAGAAGCAGCTTGTGGTTTCCAACTGCTGACCTTAACCATCACAGCAAAATGTATAACTATTATGAAACTCCATGTAAAGAAAGCAAAAACTCTCACAACTGGACCATGATGATAAATGCAGAAAAGATCGAAGTCGCCAAGGATTTTGCCTTGCTGGAAACGTCAGTCACTGTTCATGGAAAATCAGTCAAGAGATCAAATGATGGGTTGCATTTGGTAAATCTGCTGCTCGGAATGTCTTTACAGTGTTGGAAAACAATGAGGTTGCGTTGAGGACTAAGGTGTGTCTGACCCAAGACACGTTATTTTCAACCACTTCATATGCATGTGAAAATTGAACACTGAATAAGGGAGGCCAGAGAAGAATCAACGTCTTTGAATTATGGTTCTGGTGAAGAAAATGGAAAGTACAACGGACTGCCGAAGGAGCCAACAAACATCTGCCTAGGAAGAAACATAACGAGGGTGTTCCCTAGAGCATTTATGGTTAGACTTCATCTCACAGAGTTCGCCTCTTTCACCAGTGAAGAGCAGTCTCTGGAGAAGGATGTCACACTTGGTAAAATAGAAGGGCTGTGAAAAAGAGGAGGACCCTTGACAAGAGGAACTGACCCAGTGGCCGCAAGAATGGACTGGAAGAGAATAACACTTCTGAGGGTGAAAGAAGACTGGGCAGTGCTTCCTGCTGTTGCACACACTACCTCTGTGAGTCACACCAATGCAACCACACCTAACAAATATAACCCTTGTTAAGCTGAAAACTTTGTATGGGCTGTGAGTAATGTTATAAATACCCAAATGGCTCTTGGTAGAAGAAGGGTTCCCCATCCCTGGTTTATGGAAACAGACAGCTTTTTCACTTGGAGTGGCTGGTGGATTTAATTCTCTGACCTTTCAGTTAGCAGAAAAATACTTTTGTCACGGTAATTCCAGGGCATATAAACAACTACATAATTGTGCAGGGCTAGTGACTTGTTTAATGTGACTCTTCTAGTCAAATTCTCTTTAACCCCCACCAAATCACTTTCTCCTCCACGAGTCTGGGTAAGAAGGTGGGGGAAGACACTGAGAAGATTCACTTGTGAGTAACTGCTAACAGGATCCATTGGGCTGCCTTCCTGGTGGATATAAAATGATCCCTGTAAGAAGCAGGTGGGGAGTTTCTCAACAAGCAAGAGCTAGGAGTGGAGCAAGTCCGTTGCACCCAGGGATTCCTGCACAATAAACCTCATTGACCCTGAAAGCACATATGGTATTTAAGGAGTGGCAGAGCAGGAGCAGCAACCACAGAACCAGGAGCCAGAGCCTGAGCCAGAGTGAAGTTTCTAAACCACAGAGCAAGAAAAACTGAGCATTTTGGAGCAGGAGGATTGTGGAGTGGGTGCATCTGGGTAAATAGGGTAGCTGGGTTTGCTGACCTAAGGAAGCGAAAGCTGAGTGCCTTTGGGTTGAAGCTTACTGTGTAGAGGCATGCCCTTTAGTGATAGGTAGGTTTATTGTGTCAACATGAGGCTTGGTGAGCCTCACCCTTCTTGTCTCTTCATCTTTGATCATCAGACTAGTGTGTGGATGCCTTGCTTGCTCTGTGCCTCCATCTCCAAGCCATACTACCTGTGGGACACCTAGTCCGTGGACTGTGTCATGGTGAGTTGAAATTCCTTCAAGTCCTGCTTTTCCATGCTACTGGATTATACATTTCTTGCACTGGGAACTCTCATCCCCTGCCATCTGGCACACTTTTGGTAACCTGCAATGCTGTTTTATGTTTGTGGTCAGATAGCCTGAATTGCTCAACAGAGGACTAGCCAGCAGCCCTCAAGAAGGACTTCCAGTGTGTTAGCTGTCTCATGGAAGTGAGTTGCACTGAGCCATTTGTACTGCTTTATAGATTAGTTAATTGTTCATTTCCTATATATAGTTTCTCTAGCGCACCCTGTCTAGCATACCGTTGGACATTAATTAGCAGCATTGTAGAACCTTGTAACATATCCTGACTGAACGGCTATATGCCGAACATTGCTCATCTGTATTGTCATCCATCATCTTCTTATTATCATCATGAATATTATCTGGGAGTTCTGCATGGTCAATGCTCTGAATTATAAAATTTGAATGAAAAAGTAGAGAATGCTATTTGAAACAGGACACAAATTGTCATAGAAAGTTTAAAAGTTAAAATCATGATATGAGTGGTAAGTTAGCTTCTTCTTAAGAGATGGAGCTGAAATAATGTAGCTAAAAAAGCATTCTGATTAAAATGAGAATTGTAAATTAATGTGTGCAAAAATATGATCTTCTGCTCCCATGTCATCAAGTATGCCCAATCATCATTTGCTCAGGGAACTAATAACAGCACAGAGACACAGTCATAATCAGGACAAAATCAGGCTGAACTGTGACAATGGAGACTCTCCTGGTCAGCCCATGCCACTGTGTCAGAACGTTTACTATGCCATATGTCATTCTTTCTACTAGCAAATAATTCTCCTTATACCTCAATAGCTGTCTATTTATTTTTGCTTGGTTTTAAAAGCAAATATTAATGAAATAGCAGATTCAAAGAACTGATAATAAAACAGTAAAGGAGAAGAGGAAAATGAAGCCTCCCATAGGCTGCAGTTCAAGTGTCCATTATATAATGAAACAGCAAACTAAACCAAAGCCAGAGAATATTGGGCATGATCTGGCCTTCTTATGACTTCCATGAAATCACTCTCCATCCTCTCCTTAGGCACAATGGAAAGATTTCTATACTAGGTGAGAGCTCAGTAACCAACAATCACTTGCACCTTGTAAATATCTGGGCTATTGAGACAGTGACTGTGTTGATGATGGGGAGATATGAATATGTTACTGGTCAGAGGACCACACAGTAATAATTCTTGGACATGATACTTTATGATCCTTACACAGAAAATATGTCTTTGAAATAAGGAGTAGGGGGCTGAGCCCTGGTGGCGTAGTGGTTGTGCGCGGGACTGCGGCCCACTGGGACGGAGGTTCAATTCCAGCAGTGGGGCTGGGCCTCCTACTCCCACCACCGGAGAGCAGTGATGCCCCCCCCCCCAAAAAAAATAAGGAGTATGTATTTAAATCTTTATTTTATCTTTATCTCATTATATATATATGTTATATATTTAACTTATATATATATATATAAAGTTATATATTTTTTTCCTGATACTTATCAGGAGTTTATATTCATAAAGTTTAATGCAATGTATGAGTGTATACATTTGCTCCACACTACTTCTTTAAAGTTTTGAAGAGCAAGGACGCTAGTTTGAGAACTAAGGTACACCTGACTCAAGCCATGATATTCTGTATTGCATCATATGGGTGTGAAATGTGGGCATTTCACATGAATATGAAAGACTATAGAAAAAAGATGCATTTGAATTGTGGTGCTGGGAAAGAATATTGAACGTACCCTGGACTGCTAAAAGGATGAACTGGTCTGCATTGGATGAAATACAGCCAGAGTGATTTGGCCCAGTTGTCAGGCAAGACCAGTCTTTGAGGAAGTACATCGTGTTTGGTAAAGAGGAAGGGGAGCAAAAAAGAGGAAGGCCCTCAAGGAGAAGAATTGAAATATGGTTCAACAATAGGCCCAGGCACCGAAACAGTTGGGCGGATGATGCTGGATCCTGCAGTGTTTCCTTCTGTTGTGCATAGGCTTGAAATGGGTTGGAGCCAATGTGTCTTCTCCACAGGCCGTCTCACAGGGAGTGAGCAGAGTCAGTGTCTTCCACCTCCAGGGAGGAATATAAGAGTTCCCAGAATCCTAGATCCTATATCCTTCCTAAGTTAAGGGCATATCCAGACAGAGGTCTCATTGAGTATGTATAACCAGATTGACAGGCTATATTCCACCCCTTAACTCTGAATCCTCAAATTGACACCAGATTATGTAACTTGAAAAAGACACATGAAGAGAGGCTGATGGAGTCAGAACTCTGTAGTCAGAGAAGTCACATGGAGACCTCTGCCAATGCTGAGATGCTTATAATGCCACTGGATCCACAAGACTTCCAACACACTTGCCTGTGATCTTCCTGCATTCAGCATCATTGCATGTGTTTCCTGAGACTGAAGAGGATTATAGATTGGTATCAAACATATAGGTTAATATCAGACTTATGGACTGGATTTGGACTGGGCTGGAATGTTTTCCCTATGTACAATTGCTCTTTCTATAAAGTTCTTTCCTATGCACATGAATGCTCATGAGTTTGTTTCTCCAGTCAATCTGGACTAACACAATAGTGTTTCTGTGATTTGGACTTGGTTTGATGGTAATGAAGTTAGCAAATATGATTCAAAATCAACTCAATGATACCTAACACCTCTGTGCTAAGGTGCTCAACTGATCATCAAAAGGTCAGTTCTTTGATGCCATCAACTGCTTTGTGGGAGAAAGTTGTAGGAGCCTTCACAAAGATTTACAGCCTTGCAACCTTATGGGACAGTTCTTCTCTGTTGTAGAGAGGTATCATGAGTTAGAATGGATTTGAAGATGATGGTTTTGTTTTATTGTGCATGGTAGCTATAATAAATGCAAAAATTGGTCAATGAAAGGGTAGAGAGAAAAGGAATTAATGTATTCAAATTGTAGTGTTTGCCCAAAGTATGGAATCTATTGTGCACTGCCACAAGGGTAAACAAATCAATCATGGGATAAATACATACACTTTTCATGACCTTTATAGATTTATATCATATTTCAAGCCCAAATTATTCAAGTTTAAAAGGGCACAAGAATTTTTTATCATCAATACAGACGTTTTCATATTAGAGTTCTTTCTCTTAGTTCATGTACATACCTCATCCTTTTATTCATTATATTTGGACCCAGTATTCTTCACTACCTTACACTCTAAAAAGTGTCAACTGACTTGACTGATACAATAAAGTACAATGTTCTCTCGTCCTATTTACTCCTAGAACTTTGATTTTGGAGGATGTGTTAATAATCAATTATACTGTGGCACATATCATTACTTATTTTATTTCTGAAATAGATCATTTTCTATTAAATCATTTTATTGGGAGCTTGTACATCATTGTTCACAATACACAGATAAACATACTGTGCCAGGCACCTTCACATGTCCGCTGCTATTATCGTTCTCCAACCACCTGCCTTTTCCCTTGAGCCCCTACTATCAGCTTTTCCATCCTTTCCCCTCTTTCCCTGCACTCTCCTTCCCACCAACCTTCAATACTTTATAGATTATTATCGTTCTGTCATAGCTTACACTGCCCGACCTCTCCCCCAACCCTTTTTAAAGTGTGCCCAAATTTTAAAGGTTAAAGCTTATTTGTTTATCATCTCTTTCCAGGTCCAGATTATAGGCTTCATAAAACATTAATTTTGTGTTTTCCACTTATAAATGATGATCAGAGAATGTAACAAAGCAGAGAGAAGGTCAGGGAAAGAAGCTAGCAATGAAATTCAATGAGAAGAAATGCATGAAATAAAAGGGGGTGCTGAATAATGAGAAAGGTAGTCCTTATAGAGGTCAATAGATTTCAAAAACTGTCCCTTGTATTCATCTGCCATTCGAAGGGGCTATGGATGTGAACTATTTGTATGAATTCATATGAGGAGGCGGCACATGGGGCCAGTTGATGACCCCACACCAGCTACCATCTCTTTATGCCCATGGCAACAGATGTGCTTTGCCTAAGGATGCTCCCTGCACATCATGGCTAAATATAGCCAATTCCTGACTGGAGTGTCTGCCTTTTCTCCCCTCATCTCCCCAAAGTGTATCTCACTGCTCTCAGTAGATCCACTCTCTTCTAGTTCTCTGGCTTGCTCTTCCTCTCTGATCCTCATCTTATTGCCCAAGACACTCCTTTACCCTACTGCTCCTTATTAGTTAGAGATGCACATTGCATTGCTCCCTGCTTCCATAACTCCTTTAGTGCAGGCATTCACAGATCTCCTCTCGCCTCTGCTGGGCCCCTGAATTTCTCTTAACAAGGTCTGTATGCTGGTCGTCATATTGGCTTTGTCTTTGGGCCAATGTCTTCAAGGCATTCATAGGTTGCAAGACACTATCCTCCTCCAGCTTAAAACAAAAGAGCCAGACGCACTGCCCTGAAGGTGACTCAGAGCGATCAGACAGGACTGCCCCTGTCTGATTGTGACTCTTTCCAGCAATAGAAGGTCCCACCTGTTTCCAGTGGGGCGGCTGGTGGTTTCTAACTGCAGACCTTGCAGATCACAGCCCAACACTTTGTTCCTGTGCTACCAGGGCTAGAATAGTCTAAATTACAGTCATACACACAAAGCAACAACAACACTATATTAATTGAAGTTGGTTGCCCTTGTAACAAAGTCATGTGGGCCAGACTTTATTATATCCAATTTTCACAGTTACCCTAATAATAGCAATCAATTTTACAGATGAAGAAACCCAGGATGAGGCACTGTTTAAAGGAAGAAACCCATATCACATGACCTGTAAGTTGGAGAGGTGAGTTATGAACACCCATTCTTTGAGATTCCACACTTAGGGGATACAGAAAATATTATCCTAGCTTGGGGGAAAGAAGGGCTCTTTGGAACTATAGTTATTTATAGAAAGAGTAGGGTACTCTAGCTTGGATTTCTGTTCCTTTATTTGTGCTTAGTGCCCTTTCCCCCCTGACTGTCCTTGTGTTGGGGAAGTTTACTGACATAGTTGGTGAGGCTCCTTGGTGTCTGGAAATCCATGCTCTTCCCAGGATTTTCTGAGATTACCAATTGTCTATGACTTCATTCCAGCTCATCTTGAATTCACATGTTCCAGGTAGAATTATTCTTCATGAAGTTTTCGATAGCCCTAATCTTACAGGAGTGAGTTTTCAGGTCTTTTATCTGCAGTGTTATATGTGTGGATTCTGTCAACTTTTTGATAAGTAGGCAAATGAAAACCATTTATCCCATGCAGGGACCTTTTCTGAGATGAAGGGTAAACCTTTGAGGAGATGTCCTTGATCACTGGAGACTCATGAAGTTTTAGAGACCGTGTTATTCCTAGAAGTATTAGGAATAACAATGAAACACTCAGGATAGTGTTAATATCTACACAGAGGAATGGTAACCTGGGCTCCTTTAGGCAGTTCCAGAAGTTCTTGACAAAAAAACCCAACAATGACCTTGAAGCCTAACCATCTTGCCACATATTACACAGAGGGAGAGAAGAGAGAATGACCTAATTTCATGCAAGACTGTTTTATGTTCTAATTCTACATAGCAATATAATTCTTATGATTTTCATATATGAAACTAAATCATATAAATATATATATATCATTCATCTAACTGTCTGTCTATCTATCATCATCTCTCATCCATCAATTAAGCCCTCCTGGCTTGGTGGATATGATTTGGGTGCCAAATGCAAGGCCAGCACTCTGAAACCATAAGCTTCTCCACAGGAGCATTCAGGCTTTCTACTTCCCGAAAGAGTTAGTCTTGGAAATCCATGGGAGCAGTCCTACCTTCTCCTACTGGGTTGCTATGCGTCAGAAGTAACCCAGGGTCAACAAAGACACACACACACACACACACACACACACACACTGTCTCAATCTGAGAGAGACAGACACTGTGACTCACTGAAAAACATCTCCGGCTTCACCAGAAGGGAGCGGTGAGTGGTGGGCCAGTGTTCCAATGCCTCTATGCCTGTATCCCAAACTACATTCTTCCAGTTTGTCAAGCTTGTCTGCAATGTCTGAAACTTTCCTTGGCTTGGTTTAGTGAAATTTGAAGAAAGAAAAATTCTGGGTAGTTTGTGAAAACAAATTCTGCTTTTAAAATTAAACAGACCACTCCAGGAAAAGGGAGGGGAGGTAAAAATTCTTCTCTGTGCCTTCTCTGTGGATTAGTAGTGGCTGCTTTCTCTCTCTCCCCCCAACTTCCACCCTGACCAGCCATCATTCTCTCTCTCAACACCTGTTTTCTTTCTCTCCACTTTCTCTCCACTGAGGAGTATTCTGCTCCTCAGACTACTGTTTAGCAAGAGTGGCTAGAGATAATTTTAGTTATTTTAAGAATTCTACCCCAAACTCCAGAATTTTAACTTTAAACATAACCACACTTTCATTACTTTTGCAAAAGGAGGGGCATTATGAAGCAAATCCAAACAACATAAATTTTTAAAAATGACTCATTCAATTTAGGAAAGTACTCCATGGTTATTTAGTCCTATAAAGCAAAATTATAACTTTGGTTTTGACTTTTTGATGCAAATATAATCATTTGAGGAGTGTAACACAAAATTGAGAACTTAATTGAATAAACTTTTTGACTTAAACAAAGTGATAACTATTTGGAATAGATTTACAATCGGTGAGGAAGTTTGTTCTTTATTTTTAAAGCTATGTCACATATTGCTGTATTCCACCCCCCCACCCCCCACTCAACCCCTCTGCCCCCAGATTTTAATCTCTCTATCTTTCTGGGCACAACACTGCACAAATAGACACAACACACTACACAAGTAGACAAGAGTATCTTTCAATAAGGTGTGACCTTGTGACAAATTTTTTTCTGAGGCGCGCTATTGCTAAGTCATCTACAGAGACACTTGCCCTTGCCAGGCCCTAGGTGGTCAGAAAATGTATATTTACAGCAGAGCTTCCCACCTGCCTATGTTTACAGATGACCTCATGGGGAGTCACGCACTCACCCACCATACTGTACCCTCTGTGAACCTTGAGTCATTGCATCTTGAATTTTGTCAGGTTGGCAGTTCAAATCCACTGGAGGATCCTTGGGGGGAAATAAAATGAACTACTCAAAGATTTAGTCTCAAACACTCTCCATAAGGCCTGTGTGAGTCCGAATGGATTCCGTGGCAGTGGTTTGCATTTTATTTGGTAGGAAGGCTGGCTACCCCCCAACAAACACCCAGACACATAGACTTGGACACACCAATGATCATGTACCGGGCTCAGCCACGTTTGAATCTGTCATAAGGGCAGCATGAGTTAGAGTCAACTTGACAATAACTAGCGAAACTGAAAAATCTGTTCAGACTAGTTTCCATTCCACGGGCACAGTTTTCAGCCATGGCTGGTTGGCAGGAGAATGGAGATCTGGAAAAATACCTTCACTGAAAAGGAATTGAGCTTTTAGGGCCTAATACAAATACACGACTCAGATCTGGTGGTTCATGGAAACAACTCAAGGGTAAATTCCAAAAGGTTCACCACAAGACAGGTTTTGTTTCTTACAAAAACTACAGGATTAATCTTTTCCAAATTACTGGCACGTTGAACCACAGGAATTTGTAGTCTATACATGCTCTTGAGTGAATTTTACTTATAGGTTTAAAATAAAAATGTAAATTTGCAATTTAATGCTAATAAAGTCTTAGTTAAGATTCTTTGAAATGTTCAAAGGGGGTACTTTACACATGAGATTGGTACCTTTTAAATGTAAGCTTTGATTTTATAACTAATGTTATGATTCAACAATATGAAGCAATAAAATATTTCTCAAGAATGAAGAATTATACTTTAATTTTCTTCATTTAAATGCTCCAGAAATCTTTTCAGAGAAGTGCTATTCCTTACTGAGAAAAAATGCTGATTTAGGCAGAGTTCTAAGAATAACATACACACATCCAAGCTATCATTTCCAAAATCAAAACACACCCACGGAAATTCAAATAGTTGAAAAGACTACCAGGCCAGACCCTTGTTACTCTAGGCAAGGAAATAAGAGGATTTTTCAGAATTAGCGTAAGAATTTTTTTGGAAATCACTGAAAATGCTTTGACTCACAATGGAGTGTTACAATGAAGGCTACTTCAGTGAGAAACTAACTATGTAGTTTTTGCAGTATATAAATGTTTTTCCTTGTCTGCTACTCAAAACATTTCTTACTGGCAAATTAGAGCATCAACTAACCAACTTTAATTTTATCTGCCAAGAAAGAATTTCCAAAACAGTGTGTTTCATCATTTTCAGTCTCTCTTTAAAAGAATGTTGTGTGATTTCAATTAAATTCATCATTTATCAAAAATTTAAATATGGAACCATTTAATTTTACAGAAAATATTCTCATCTCAGCCATTTTTTATGTTGTATATTTGACCAAAAGTAGATGTTCTATTTACTTAGTAGAAGAAAAGTGAATTAACTACATTTAAGGACGGGTATTGCTCATAACGCAGCTAATTTTCTGTTTCAAAATAAAAGGGAAAATTCTACCAATGTAAGCACTAAAATTTTTAAGCCAATAGCCAACCATATCCCTTTTGAAAAACTCTGTTTCATTGTTTATCCGATACCTCAAACTTACATGCTACGGAACTGCCCTCTACATTTTCCTCAACATGTTCTCCCAGAAGTTTATGAAAATCCCACCTGTTACTACTGTCAATAACCTTGGATTGGCCATCCCGCTTTTAAACTACAGCCAATTTATCACATTAACCCAAAGTTCAAAACACACCCAGAACCTTCCTGTTACTTCCATTTCGTGACATTCTCCTAATTGGTCTTTCTCAGGCACAGGTGCTTCCCTTCAGTCTATTCCAGACTCAGCAGAGTGATTCCGACCAGTGATGTCACTCCCTTGCTCAAACTGCTCAAGTTGCTTTCCATCTCATTGGAGAGAAAAGTGAATAGATTTCATTGGCTTGTAGGTCTTGAAATGTTCAGTAGGCCTCTCTCTACATTCCCTGTGCTTCTCCCTTGCTTCCCTCAAGCCACTTGGACCTCAGTATCCAGAAGAGAATGGCAGCTGTGCCCTACCTCAGGGCCTTTGCATATGATGCTCTCCTTGCTTTCGTGGGGGGAAAAAACCTACTCCAATTTCCCCCTCAAATACCTCAGCTCTTTAAAAAGCAGTTCCTCAGAGATGCCATGCTGGCCCTGTACCTAAAATTTCAATCCCTCTTTAGGATAGCTCTTCTCCCTGGTGTCTGCTTGACGTCTCTTCTTATCCCTGACCACCACAGACCATATTGGATGCTTCCATACTTAGCTTTTGTCTGTCTCTTTCTCTGCGATTCTCAATTTCTTTGAAGTCAAAGATATCTGTCTGTTTTTTTCACTCCTAAAAGAAAATGCCTACAAATACAAAGTCAATAAATAATTATTGAATGTTTACTGAGAAAAAACCATTTCCCCAATTACAAGACCTGGAAAAGGATTAAAGGACAAAGAACTGATGCAGCATAATGATATACATGTATGCTGGCATCATCTCTTCCACTCTGAGCTCTATCAGGTGTTGGGGTTGTCCATATATGCAAAGTGTAAAAAAAAATCTCATTTCCCACTAGCCAGCAGGATGAGTCAATGAAATAACAAAAACAAAAGTCATTGATTCATATATGGAAAACTTTGTGATGGGTCCAGACTAATGCTGGGATAGACGCCCTTTCCTAATATGTTTCCTCCAGCCCAGAGGACATCTTTATTTAATAGCTTCATAGCTCCATCATTGTTAGTTCGCGACCCACTACCATCAAGTGGATTTTGACCTTTGGTGACCCAAAAGTTCCAATTAAAACATAATCATAGCCAGGGGGAAAGGGGATAGTTATTCAACCCACTGCCAGCCCCTCATCTCTGTCTTGAAAACACAATTCCTCACCTCCCCCCCCCCCACACACAAATGAAAAACAAAACCACAATCGTTTGCCTTCAAGGAGGTTTGGACTCACAATAACCCTATAGGAGAGAGTCGAGAGAGTAGAAATGCCCCATCAGGTCTCCAAGTCACACGTCTTCACAGAACCAGTCACGCTCGCCTTCCTCCACTGAACTTGCCATCAGTTCACATAGCGTCCGCTTTGAGGTCAATAGCCAACTGTTCAACCAGTGCCCCATGAAAGCTTTCTCAGTTACTCGACCACACACCACACGCCCTCCATCACCTATAGACTTATAGACACCAGGAAAGATACTGTTCTCTATACTTTCCATTTGAACAAATGTACAGTACATCTTTTTCAACCGAGTGCAACTCAGAAATTATACTGATAAAGGAGAATTTCATTACATGGAAAATCGTCCCACTTGGCACCAACGTTAACATTCCATGGCAGCTCAGCAGCAGCAGCAGCGTCCTGGGCAAAGGCAGGTGAGGCAAGCTTTGCTTTTAACATGCCATTTGGTTGCATGTGGCCTGTTCTTATGCTCTTATCTCCGAGGACACCGCTTAGTCACAGAACCTTCCCTCCAGTGGGTGGAGGAGGGCACTGGTGTGAAAGCAATGCTTCCAGAAATTGCCTCAAACGAGACCCTGAGGAAGAGCTTTTGAAATGAAAAGAAAAGCTTTTCACGTCAAAAAGAACGCAAGGCTAAAGCTAGAGAGATGCTTTGAGGAGTTAAATCTAGTCAAGACAAAACAAATAACTCCACTTGAGAAGAAGAGGCAGAAATGGTAACTTAAAAAAACCCAGCCGAATATATGAGGGCTCTTTGAGGAGCTCTGAGCTTATGTACTGCATGGACACAAGTGAAAGGATGAATATCTAGAGGACAGTAAATGTACCCAGGCTGGTAGGCCACCGCTTGTATCGAGGAAACCAGGTTTAACATAGGTAGCAGATTTGGAACAAATAATGATTTTTGGAAAAGCACAGCATGGAGGTAAACACGGAAGTGTCACAATGACATGAGCGATGTAACATTTGAATTGAGGAGCACCCAATGAAGATATCTAATATAGAAGGGCAGATTACAGGACATGAAAGAATATAGGTGGGCAAACTGTCCAAATTACATGACCCCAAGGGACTATACCATAGGCAACAGATATATTACCAATAACACTGACATTGCTCTTAGCAGTCCTTGAGAAACATTGTTAAAATGAATTATATTAGTAAATAAGCGTGACATTTTAGTTTAGACAGAAAATTTGTCAAAATAACTAAAGTTATCAAGCCTAGAAAAAGTGGAGATATTCTGAAATAAATAAATGAACATAAAATTAAACCAGTTGCCTTTGATGTAAGTCCCAATTAATGAAGTACTCCGTAGGTCTTTCAGTACAAAGTTTGGGGAAGTAGATTTCTTGTTAGATACCTCTTAGTAAATTCAAACCATCAACCTTTTAGTTAGTAGCTGAGTGATTACTCATTCACACTACACAGGGACTTAAGACTCTGAAATTCTTTAAAGGAGCAAATAGAGACAGGGAGCTTCTAACAAAGGCTGACTTGGAAGGCATCTGGCCAACCTAATGAACATCCATTTTGTTGACTTATGAGTGAGATAATTGCTAGGAGTAGATCTGTTAGGTTAATTATTTAGTACCCTCCCATCAGTTCAGAGTCAAGTGAACCGGTGTACGAGAGAATGAAGCCCTGCCTGCCCTATGCAACCTCACCTTTGTGCTTACATTTGAGCCAATTGTTGGCACCACAGTGTCAATTCATCCTTTTTCCCTCTTTTACAGCCACTCTATTTTACCAGGCATGAAGTCCTTCTTTGGGAACTGGTCTCTCCTGACAACATGCCCAAAGTATAGTAGATGAGATCTAATTATCCTTGCTTCTGACTATACTTCTTCCAAGACAGATTCATTTGTTCTTTTGGCAGTCCATGTTATTGTCAATATCTTTCCCAAGCATCATAATTCAAAAGCATAAATTCTTTTTCATTATTTGCTGCCCAAATTTCACAACATAGGAGGTGATTAAAAATAGCATGGCTTGGGTCATGGGATCTTTAGTCTTCAAGGTAACATTTGCTTTTCAACAGAGGCCTTGCGCAGTAGATGTATAGCTGTAGATAAATAGCATTTAATTTTGACAAGATGTTTCACAAAAATTATTGTTTTATCCTTCAAAAATGATGGAAAAATCTTTGCTGTAAATACAAGGATTTAAAAAATTCAAGGATTTAAAAAATTTGCTGTTAACTGAACTACCTTAACTAGATTACTCTTTTACTCAGGTTTAAAGGAGAAGCCGTACACTCATTTAAGATACAACATAGGAAAACAATCTTCATAAGAATTCACATAACCACACCATGAGCACATCATGTTTTCAAAAAGATCATCAAATTTAATCAATTCTGTTTTTAAATGATCTAATGGTAAGGATTAATCAATGCTAGTGATTAATTCTCCCACTCATCTTTCAATGTGTCATATTGTGGTAGCTTAGTGCTAGAAGCTATGTCATCTGCATTTTAGATATCACCAGGGCCACCCAACATGAACAGGTTTCAGCAAAGGTTCTAGAATCAGAACAAACTACAAACAAGAAATGGGGTGTCCGTTAAAAGAAATTAGCCACTGAAAGCTTAGGAATAGCAGCAGATCATTGTCAGACATAGTGCTAGAAGAAGAGCCCCTAAAGTTGGCAGGCACTCAAAATATCACAGAGGAAGAGTTGCCTCTTCAAAGTAGAGTGGACCCTTGTGGAGTGGATGGATTAAAACTTTGGAAACTTTTAGTGGCTAGGAGGGCATCAATTACCATGAGAAGGAACAGCTGTCAACACCTGTTAATAACAGCAATGTAGAATGCACAAAGCATGCGTCCAAGAAAATGAGACCTCAAAAATGAAATGGAAAGCATAACGATCCATAGGATAGACAGGAGGGAAGTTGAATGGATTTACATTGACTGATCCTTTTCAGCCAGACAACCATAAGGGTAACTAAGTTGGGAATGGCAAATTCAAGAGGAAGGGTGTCCCATGCATCTTCACCAAGAACTCTCCAGGATCTTGAAGTACAGAGCTACAGTAATGGGATAATGTCTACAAACCTATAAGGAAGGCCCATTAATAGTAATATTAGTAAAAAAATACAGCTATTAGTAAAATATATGTACCAACTACTAAAACTAGCTATGAAGTAATTGAAGAATTTTACAAACTTAGTCTAAAGTTGATCAAGCACCAACATGCGTTAATAATTAATTGGAAATAGTATGTGAAGTCAAATGTGAGAGATCACATGACAGAATTTTTAAAAGGACATATTTTCCCTAAATACCCTTCTTTAACAAGAGAAACAGTGATTGACTCATTGACCTTGCCAAATGGAATCCATAGGAATCAAATTGACTACATCTACCTGAAGAGTTGGTGAAGAACTTCATTATTAGCAACCAAAATGAGACCAAAATACTGCATTCAGTATATCTCATTTGAATTTATGCAACATCTCAAGAAAAGATTTGACAGGTTGAATGCCAGTGGCAGAAATCTGAAAAGCTGTGGGATCACATAAAGAGGATCATGTATGAAGAAATAAAAAGATCATTGAAAAGACAAGAAGAAAAGATCAAAATGGATGTGAAAAAAGACAGAGAAACTTGCTCTTCCATAGAGGAACTAAAGCAAATTGGAGATATTATGAAGTAAAAGGGCTGAATAGAAAATGTCAAAGATTAGTTTGCAAAGATAAAATATTGGAATAAAATACTTGATTCTTAAAATACTTTTTTCCTAAAGAGTGTTAGAAACTCTAAAATATGAACATGCTCAATATACCTTAAACCAAAATAAATAAATAAATTCAAATCTCAGATTGAATATTTAATGACAGGCACAATGAAGAAGGCTCAGTGATGTAGTGGGAGACTCACTGAACTGCTAACCTGAAGGTCAGTGAGTCAAACCCACCAGTTACTCCGAGGGAGAAAGAGGAGACTCTGCTTCTGGAAAGATTCGAAATGTTGTAAACGAAAAGAGTTCTCTCGGAGTTCTCTGTAGGTTCTTTAGGAGTCAGAATTCACTCACTCCCTGGCTGTGGGTTTGCATCTGTTTTGATGTCAAACTATTGAATGATACAAGAAGTGACAAAAGAGGATAAATGGAATAAACAGAGTAACTGCCAAAAACAACTAGTTGACTGACATTCAGCCATTTCAAGATGCTGTAATGAACAACCAAGGAGGCTGAAGGAAGAAGTCCAAGCTGCACTGAGGGCATTAGTCACACATACACACACACACACCACAGTAAATGTTGAAATATCAATTCAAATGTTTTAATAAGTTGATGATGTGGTGGCATAACTCATTCATCTATTCCATGACATTTGAATGATGAGTACCTGGCTACTCGACTAAAAGCGATCTACATTTGTTCCCCTTCTAAAGGAAGGTGACTCAACGGAATGAAGAAATTATCCAAAAATGTCATTACTATCACATGCAAGTAAAATTTTTCTCATCATTCCAAAACAGTTGCAGCAGACATTCACTGGGATCTGCCAGAAACTTAAGCTGGACTCAGAAAAGGAACTTCAATAGCTAAAAGCAGAGAATACCAGAAAGATACTTAATTGTATTTTATTGTCTATGCAAATGCAATGGACTATATGAGTGACAGCCCGTTCTGGGTAACATTGTGAAGAATAGGAATTCCAGAACACTGTTTTTTTTTTTTCCTGTGGAGCCTGTACATACACCAAGAAGCAGTAGTTTGAACAAAAAATGGAAACGTTGCATGATTGTAAATCAGGAAAAGTGTGTGTCAGGGATGTATCCTTTCACTATAATTATTCAATCTGTATGCTGAGCCAATAATCTGAGAATCTGAACGATATAAAGAACATGGCGATAGGACTGGAGGAAAGCTTATCGACAAACAATATGTGATATGCAACAGACACAACCTTGTTTATTGAAAGGGAAGATAATTTGACACACTAAACAATGAACACCAAGGACAGTAGTTTTCAGTACTGGTGGCACCTCAATCTAAAGAAAATGCAAATTCTACAACTAAACAATAGACATCACTATGAAAAACAGAAAAAAATGAAGCTGTTAAGGATTCTATCTACATTCAAGAAATCAAATGGCATACTGCATTGCCCAAATCAGCTGCAGGAGACCTCGTAAAAGTGTTGAAGGACAAGGATGTAGCTTTGAAGACTTACGTGTGCCTGACCCACGCCATGGCATTTTCAGTCACATCTTACACATGTAAATTTAGACAATGATTGAGATAGATCAAAGGACAATTGATGCATTTGAATTATAGTGCTAAGAATATCAAAAGTGTCATGCACTGCCAGAGGAACAAATAGTTCTATCTTGAAAGAAGACAGCACTTAACAGGGCATGGAGCTAGACTTCATCTCATGTACTTTAGACATGTTTTTGGGAGACACTAGTCCATGAAAAAGGACATAATGCTCCATAGGCTCAAACATAAGAAGTCCTGGTATAGGACCAGGAAGTATTTTGTTCTTTTGTTATTATGGTGGGAATGAACCAAACCCAACTCAACAGCACCTCAGTTCAATGATTAACTAATAAAAATTTGTTAATTAATTACAAAGAAATCAAGGTGCTTCTGATTGATCGCACCATTTTGGATAGAGTAGACTTACACCTGTGGGTTTCCCAGGTATTAATCCTTTAGAGGAATAGAAAAGCTCATCTTTCTTCTGCACAGGTGTCTGTGGTATTGAACTTCTGACTTTGCAGTTAGAAACCCAACATGAATTCACTATGCCACCAAGATAATCTCTACTAATTTAGTTATATTCTTATGTAGTAAGCAGAGTGACTAGAGGGTATATCTTTAGAAATAACAGGTTCAGATTCTTTGCAGGAAGGAAAAATGTTAGAAAATATTGGTTAAGTGAGTGCTCAGAACATGAACTTCAATCTGCCTTTAAAAGTATCCATCTCACTTAATACTCCCTTGATTCATCCAGAGGCCCACTTGCTGCTGTACCCATGGGACAGGGATTATTACATTCCTTTTTGTCTTCTACCTCATGTGCATCTGAATTGGAATAAAGCGTAGCACACACAAAGATCAAGTTCTCCTAAAGCTCTGCCATTAATGAAAGAAACAAATTGGTCCTTGTTCCATCAATAAAATGAGGTTAATTAGATCATGCACACAAAGGCACTCTGTAAAATGCTGCTCATTCTTCTCATGGACCCTGTGCCTCATCCTCTGCATCTGCTTGGTTACAATCGAGGGTAACATGATAATCCATCAGACTAATTATCTAATAGATCAATTTATACACTAGCATTCTAAACTCAAATAGGCCTTAATCTAAGCAGACTACATAATGCTAGCAGAGCATTTTATGATAATCATAAAGGGGAGACTTTGATTAGAGTAATCTCCGCTTACATATCAAATTGGTACTGCCTACTTTACCTGCTGGGACAGATGACTCTTGGTGATTTCTCTGAATTATCTATTCATGCCACATTTTCAAGCACTTCTAATTTCCACATTCATCATTCTTGACTTTCAATCAATACTGAAATACAATGTCACGTATAGCAAAGACATTTCTGTATGTGCATTTCTTAAATTCAAACAGCACTTTTTTTTGGTTGAAACTTTTAGTCAACTGTCAGCACTATGCTTTCTTGAAGAGAAAGTACCCTTTGGCACCTATATCCTAAAGAATTATTGCTTTCATTTAAAATTGTAAGAGGGGCTGAGCCCCGGTGGCGTAGTGGTTGTGTGCGGGACTGTGACCCACTGGGATGGAGGTTCAATTCCAGCAGCAGCTCCACAGGAGCAAAGGCTGGGCCTCCTACTCCCATCACCAGAGGGCAGTGATGCCCCCCCAAATTAAAATGTAAGAGAAAAAAATTCAGTTTATATATCTCCTCTCAAAATCTTAAGTACTGGGGCTATGTTAATGTTTTGCCCTTATCAATTTTTAAAATAGCATTCTCTGTCGATTATCATGAAACAGAATTATTAGGAAAAACGTTTCACAGAGGTAATTTTGAAATTACTAAGTGAAGTATTTGATACCATTTTTAGGGTGTTTAGAATTGCGTTGAAAAAGCTAAAGTAAATTCAGCTCCATCAAAGGTCTCAGCTCTGCACACTTTATGGAGCAGCACTTCTCACACATGCACCTTGTTACAGTGCTCACTGAGAGCCACAGCAGCGGTAACTGCTACTGTCCACCAGGAAGCTTCATTTCTATACAATGATTTCTATTAAAAATGCAGCGGAAGGTGCAGTTTTAATGCATTTATTTCCTGTATCTCTAGTCTCATTTAACAGCTTTGTAAAAGTCAAATTCAGCAATTTTAAATGGCTACTAGCATTTGGAATTGCTTGTTCCAATATTTAGGGATGTTGCTGTAGAAACTTTAAAAATTGTTCACTTCTTTTCTTTTACAAGAAAGTACTTTCAGAAGAGATCATTATTGATATAAATATTGGTTTGATATGAGGAGCTTCTACAGTGAGGATTCACTAGGATACATTTAGACAAGACATTAAAAATTTATTTATTATTTATACTCATAATTCATAACACCTCTAGAGTTACTATGGTAGTTAAGGGTTATATCAATTAGAAATTCCTGGCTAAGGGTGGAGTCAAACATGTCAATCAAGTGGTAGCTTGTTGACATTTCCTTGATCTTCCTGACCCCTGGTTGACTGTTCTGAGTCACTAGCATGTAGCTACATGAATCTGCAGAGGGATTGATGGACCAGCATTACATTTATGGACTTGAGTTAGGCTGGGATGCCTTCTTGATATATAATTAGTTCATGATATAAAATTACTTCATATACATAGATGAGTATCACTAGATTTGTTTCTCTAGACAAAGTAGCCTAAAAGACATTACAGAATCAGTAACATTAAAATTTTGATCTGATCAATTTTTCTTCTTAGCAATGAGTCACAAATCTATAAGTGAAAGAACCATTATCCAAAAATGACCTACATCTCATGTGTATGAAATGGTTATCATCAGGAGTTGAATGATTCATTCAGTCTTTCAATAGCCAGCAATCAGGTACCAGGACGCCTTATAGGTTAAATATTGGGCTGTTAAATCAACGTCCTTAAGTGAGAATCCATTAACTACTTGTTTAAAGAATGATGCAGCAATCTGCTTTTGTAAGGTGTTACTTTGAAGAATAAGATGCACTTGATCCAAGCCATGGTATTGTCAATAGCCTCATATGCATATCACAAAGTTGGATACTGAATAAAAAAGACTGAAGAATTGATGGGTTCGAACTGTTGGGCTGGAGAAAAATATTGCAAGTATCATGAACTATTAGAAGGACTATTAAATCCTGAGAGAAGTAAAGTCAGAGTGCTCAGAAGCAAGGATGATGAGACTTCATCTCACATATTTTGGATATATTATCTTTCTTGAATATATATGTCCTTCTTGGAGAAGGACATCATGCTTTTTGGTAAAGCATCAGGGGAGCATAAAAGAGAAAGACCTCCCACAAGAAGGATTGACATGTAGGTATAGGAAGGGACTCAAATCTAAGAACAGTTGTGAAGACAATATAGGACCAGTGTTTTGTTCTATTGTTCATACTGTCACGATGAATTGGAATCAACTCAATTCCAACAGTAGCCAAGTCAACTGAAAGTTCCTAATAATGCTTTGTACTATACTGTAGAGGGTATAGGGTTTCTTAGAACGAAAAATTAATAGGCCTGAACACGTGACAGGGAGCCTTACCATCCTTGTTTCTAATAAGTATACTGGCAGTATTTCTAAGACAGATTTCTTTGTTCTAATTGCAAACCATGGTCCTTTCCAAAGTTTTTGCTTGCACCATAATTCAAAAACGTCAATTGTTCTTGGTCTTCTTAGATTTCTCAAGCATATGAGATTATTGAAAATAAAGTGACACACATTTTAATCTTCCAAGTGACATATTTGCTCTTTAACACTTTAAAGAGTTCCTGTGCAGCAGATTTGTCCAATGTAATATAAAACTTGATACATCCATTGCTGCTTCCCAAAGTATTGACTGTGGACACAAGCAAAATGAAATCCTCGGTAACTTCAATCTTTTTTCTTTTTATCAGGATGGTGCCTATTGGCCCAGTCATGAGGACTGGGTTTTTCTTATATGAGTTAAAAGTCATACTGGATGCAGTACTTGATTTTCATCAGCGAGTGCTTCAAGTCATGTTTGATTTCAGGAGGCAATGTACATCTAGCAGTTTCTTAATAAGCTTTCCTCTAGTCCTCATGCCAAATTTTCCATAGAACAGTTAAGCTTCCCAGATTATTTATGCAGCACATAAACAGAATAAGTATGGTGTAAGGTCACAACCTTAATTCATCATTTTTCTGATTTAAACTTTCATATTCCTCATTCTATTCCAGCAACTACCTCTTGGTCCATATGTAGGTTACACATGAGCACAGTGAAGTCTTCTAGAATTCTCATTATTAGCAATCCTACATATCATTTCATGATTCAGTGACATTCCTTGCCTAGTCAATACAAAACAAATAAACATCTTTCTATTTTCTATGCTTTAAGCCAGCATCCATCTGAAGTCAACAATGATATCTCATCCCAAGTCCTGTACTCAATGTAAAATGAATTTCTGTCAGCTCCCTGTGAAAGCTCTGCTGCAGTCATATGATACTTACATTTTCCATAAGTTATGAATTGCAATTTATGGTCTGTGCCATCATCTATCTCTCTGGTCATGTTTAATTAATGATATTGAGCTTTTATGTGGTCTCTTTCTACAGCTGTTGTCCACTTGATTCCTGTGTGTTTAATGTAGTGAGGTGCAAGTGAAAAGTTATCATTTATGTTGTTGAAAAAGTATTTGCAATGAAAAATGCATGGTTCTGAAAAACTCCACCATGCTATCTCAAGCTTGGTTTATATGATAAAAGTTCTATTCTCTACTGATATTTCTTCTGTGTTTTCAAATTTTGGATTTTAATTGTCTATAATTATCAACTAAATGTTTGCTCAATTTCAGAAGAGAGAGCTTGGCAGAATTCCTCATTATTTTCACCATTAGCTTTTGTGGTTTGCATACATTTGAGTAATATTTCTATTAGCTGGATCTGTTTGTAGGTATATAGATGTTAGTCTATCACATATACCATAATACTTTAGGTAGACTTTGAAATGGTCTCTTTAACAATTGATTGTGATATCATTTTCCTTAAATTTGTCATTCTCAGTGCAATAAACCATATGACTGACTGCTTCAAGTTGTCCAATACCAGTCAATTTGCCCTCACTAATGTCTAAGCCTCATTTTTGGCTGAGTGCTACTTGAACAAATACCATAGATTCTTGTTCATATACTGCCTCCTGAAATGGTAGACTGCTGACTAGTTCTTTTGTGTGCAGTGACTCTATGTATTCTTTCTATTTTCTCGTGTTGCTTTCTACATGATTCAATATAGGAATCTTTCAAGCCTGCAATGCCAACCTGGAACCTTTTCTTGCATTCTTTCATTTTCAGATATGTGGCGCATGTTCTCCCCTTTTGGTTTTCTAATTATAGGTCTATGCACATTTTATCGTAATATTTGGCTTTATTTTCTTGAGCTGCCCTTTTCAATTTTCTATTCAAATCTTTGACTTTGTAGTATCTTTCATTTGTTGTAACTACTCTATGGTTAAGAGCAAATGTAAGAGTCTCTTCTGACATCCTCTTTGCTCTTTTACTTCCTTCACTTTCTTTTTGATGGCCTTTGTCTTTCTATAGGAATGTTTGTCCTGATTCCCTTTCAAAGCTCATCAGGTCTTTTGTCATTAGTGTTCAATGCATCAACTCTGTCCTTCAGATGGTCTCAAAATTCAGGTAGCATAGACTCAAGGTCATATTTTGGCTCTCGTGTATTTGTTTTAATTTTTCTCAGCTTTATCCCAGTGGTCTGTTCCACAGTCAGTCTGTGGTCTGTGTTTAGCTGCTGATATTAAACTTCTTCATCATGTCTTCCCACAGAAGTAGTGCATGTTATCTCTGTATGTCCCATCTGGGGGAGTCAACATGTATTGTCACCTTTTGTGTTGTTGTAAAAAGGTATTTGCTATGAAAAAAATGTTAATTTTGTAAAATTTAATCATGTGATATTTAGCTTCATTTCTATACCCAATGCTATACCCAATGCTACTGTTCCTTCCTCTTTGTCTAACTTTTGCCTTCCAGTCACCAATGATTATCAGTGCATTTTGATTGCATATTTGTACAATTTGTACAGTTTAACTTCTTTATCATTTGTTTTTGTGGTTGTCACATAAATTTGAATAGTACTTGTATTGATTGGATTTCCTTGAAGGTAGACAGATATAATTCCATTACAGAAAGTATTCATGATGGAATTTGCATTGTACTTTTTGACAATGAATACCATACCATTCCTCTTCATTGTGTTATTTCCAGCATAGTAAATCACATGACTATTCTGATTTGGAATGGCAAACTGACGAGATACCAATCAAAATGTTTCAGCAAAGCTGATGAAGCACTAGAAATACTCACTCTTGTATGCCAACAAATTTGGAAGCCAGTTTGTTAACCAACAGAGTGGAAGAGATTGTATTTATGCCTATTCCAAAGAAAGGTGAACCAAGAAAATGCTTACACAACAGAACAATATTGATATCACATACAAGTAAAATTGTGCTGAAGATCACCCAACAATTATCCCAGCAGTATAAATTGACAAGGAACTGTCGAAAGTTCAGGCTGGATTTAGAAGAGGTTATGCAGCAAGGGATACCATTGTAGATGTCAGATGAATCTTGGCTCAAAGCAGAGAATACCAGAAAGATGTTTACTTGTGTTTTATTGACTATGTTAATGCATTTAACTGGGTGGACCAGAGTAAATTTGAGAACAATTCCACAAAACTTCATTGTGCTCATAAGGAATTTGCAGTTGTTCCAATAGATCAAGGGAATAATGCATGGTTTAGAGTCAGGAAGGATGTGTATCAGGGATGTATCTGCTCACCATACTTAATTAATCCATATGCTGAGAAAATCATCATAGAAACTGGCCTTATAGGAAGAAAAATGTGGCATTAAAATTGGAGTAAGGCTTATTAATAATCTGCAATACACAGATGACACAACCTTATTTGCTCAAATTGAGGAAGACTTGAAGACTTGCTGATGAAGATCCAGGATCGAAACCTTCAGTATGGATTACAGTTTAATGTACAAAACCAAAACGCAAAATCCCAAATCTTCAAAACTTGACTAACGAGTAACCTCATGATGAAATGAATGGAGAAAAGATTAAAATGCTAAGGATTTTGTCCTGCCTGAAACCCCAATCAGTGCTCATAGAAGCAGGAGTAAAGTAATAAACCAATGCATTGTCTTAGGTAAATTTGATTCACAGGCCTCTTTTATGGTATTGAAAAACAATGAAGTTACTTTGAGGACTAATATATGACTGAGTCAAGCTATAGTATTTCCCATTGCCTCATATGCATGTGAAAGTTGGACATTGAGCAAAGAAGTCTAAAGACTAATTTATACATTTGAATGGTAGTGCTGGAGAATAATAATATTTAAAGTACCATGGACTGCTAAAAGGACAAATCCTTTTATCTTGGAAGTGCAGTCAGAATGCTCTTTGGAGGCAAGGTTGATAAGACTCCTTCTGACATATTTTGGACGCTGATTTAGGAGAGACCACTTCCTGGAGAAGAACATCATGCTTGGTAAAATGGAAGGACAGGAAAGTCCCTCAATGAGATGAACTGACACCGCAACTGCAACAATGGACTCAGGCTGGTGCAAGACAGGGCAGTGTTTGCTTCTGTTGTGTGTAGGGTTGTTAAAGGTCAAACTGACTCAAGGACACCACTACCACCACCACCAACGAATGTCTAGGCTATCAATCATTTTTGCTGCCTTTCATTTGCAACAACTTCCAATTTTTCTTTATTCATACAATGTAATATTTGTGTACATTTGAAGCTGTTTATTCTCATATTGAGTCATCCCCTAGCAACATATGGAGATTCTTAAAGACTTACTGCTTCCACAGTTTTCAAGCCAACTCTACTTTGAATATTTAGCTGTTTGGTAGCCATATATGTTAAGGGTCTCCCAACCGTAAGAGCTCGTCTTTGGGCCCTGGACCTAACAATGTTCTGCTGCTCTTCAGAAGGCTTTCAGCGGCTAATCCTTTTGAAGTGGATAGCCTGAGATGCTCTTCGTTGGGAAGCTAGCTGCACTGAAACATTGTCACCAACAGTGAGTCTGCTGAGGCTACAACGTTGGTGACATCACCATCACGTTGAGACGCAAGCTATCACAGTGAAACCAAGTGGCACACACGTGCTTGGGCAGCAGTACCGAAAATGCTTATCCTATGTTTGCTCTTCCAGAGAGAGTTAAGACCCCTAGCATATACATGACTAGAACACAGAGGTTGGTGCATTTGGCTTTATCTAATGAACTCAGAAATAATGCTTCTGATTAGAGAAAATCTGTCTGTATGAAGAAGTATCTATAGTTTTTAGCTCTGGGGGATATATTTGGCTATATTTGGCATTAATATTCTAACGATATCCAAGTGTGTTCCAGATGCTCACTTTTATTCTTAGTAGGATAAAAATAGAAAAATTATATATAATTAAAACTACCTAGAATTTCTCCAGGAAAGAATCACAATTTTCAGTAGCTTATGAATGTCATTCTTAAAAATTAACAAAATTTAAATGTTTGAAAGTTTTGTGAGTGCAATTAAATACAATTTATTTGTAAAATGACTATGATACTGGAAAAGACTCTTCTCACACATTAAGGATTTTGTCAAAGTTGAAAAAAATATCTTTTAAAACACAGTATTATCTGCTTAGCATTTATGGAAGAAGATACATTCTTCTCTGAACAGAGAAGGACTCTGAAAATGTACAATGAAGTTGTTTTCATAGTCATAATATTTTCCTGAAACATATTTTGTTATTTTTACTTTGGAAGATACGTAACCATGATTACAGGGCAACCTGTATTTTTATTGTTGAATATTCATTTTTTTCAAACATTCTTAGAATGCATGTGTTAAACTTAGGTAATAAAGAGATATTTCAAATCGATAGTCACATATTTTATATATACATTGGCATCACCCAGCTCTAAAATATCAATTTTTGACATGTGCAAAAAATGGATTTCATGTTTATGTAACAGACAAGCAAGGCTAAATTTAAGATGCATCCTAAAATGTGGACTCTAATATCATAAAAGAGCATATTCAATTACAATTTTACTTTAATCTGAAGTATATAGTCCACTGTATTACTGGGCAAATTTATTACCGTAAAATTTATTATTTGAGTGAAGAATATAATATAGTTCCTAAGCATCTTTGGAAGGCTCTCCAGTAGTACTGTTGGGTAAGTGTTGGTTATTCAAATAAACCAGTTAGTGGGGCAAAGATGAGGCTGTTTGTACCCATAGATTTCTATACCTTTGGCAACCCTTTATAGGTCACTATAAGTCAGAATCAACCTGAGGACAATGGGTTTGGAAGCATCTTTGGCTTTGAAAATAGGTCATTTTCTTATGCAATCAATTCTGAGTACCATATATTTAAATTCAAAGTTATATATATATATATATATATATATATATATATATATATATATATATATTCCCTTGATGGTGACCAGCTTCTAATCTTTTAATCACCTCACTTCTCATTTCTGTGCAATGAGAAGTCTTCTCAACAGTCCAACATGTTCTTGTTTTGTGATTAGTATTGACTACATAGTAAGGTCATCTAGTTCTTTAATATCTATTTGTACATATACAACTTACAAAAACAAGAAAAATGACCCCCCTCAAAAAAAAAGACAGAGAAAGACACAAATAAAGTAAACACACAGTAATACAACACATGCCCCCAAATGAAAATGCCAGTCTTATGTATAAAAACTTCTCACCCATAAAGGGTTGACTCCAAAGTTCCCAGTTTTCTCAGATTATAATTTATAAATATTAAAGCTACAAAAAAGTCATGAGTTGTCAGAATTTCAAAAGAAACTTGAAACTAGAAACCTCTTAGTTTTCATTTCAGGCTTGAATTTACATTAAGGTTTGGGCTTTTCAAATTCCACTTTTCTTTTAAAAAGGAAAATCACAAATTTTGAGATATTTTCTATGGTGGAGTCACTTGGTTTTTAGCTTTGTACCTTTTGACACTTGAGATGCTCAATAATACGGCAAAGTATGATGCTTGCTGTGTGCTATTATTCCCCAGTGCCATATAAAGTTAGTTTTTTTATAGGAGAATATTAGGGTAGAATAAGGTGGGGGAGAAGGCTCTATTTTTGTCTCCCATTAGATGGCTTATTACCTTTTAAGAGACGACTTGTAACGAGTGAACCATTAGCAGTCCTTTGGGTTCTTGGAAGTTGTTCCAAAAGGTTTTTTTTTTTTGTTATTGGCTGCAATCAGCTGTCAGAGCTGTACCCTTTTTCCTGACAGAAGCCAAGATGAACTTTCCCATTAATACTTTTCTTTTTTATTCTTGGAATAGAGACAGCTTTCAATTTCACCCACCTTGTCACATCTATTTTTCCTTTACTTTGATTCTAACAGCTCTAAGCCAGATATCCTCTCTCTCCATTCTGTTAGTATTTTACCCAGGGTTAGAGGGAAATATAAGAAGATTTACCAATCTACATGGAAATAGTATTAATTTCTTTATCATGATATGGATGGAAATATCATACTGTGAGGTACTATGAGACTGTTTTTCTTTTTCATAAAGATTTATAGCCCTGGAAACCCTTTACAGGCCACTATAAGTCAGAATTGACTTGATGACAATGGGTTTAGATTGATTTGAATGCATCTTTGGACTTGAAAACAGGTCATTTTCATATATAATTAAACCCAAGCACCTTCTCTTTAAATCCAAAGTTTATATATTTCCCTTGAGGGCTACCAGCTTCTGGTAGCTTCATTTTTTTCCCACCTCACTCCTCACTACTGTGAGATAAGAACTTTCCTCAGAAGCCCAATAAGTTCTTGTTTTGCAATTGACCTTTCAACTCAATGAATCAGGATGAAGAAATCACCAGTCGTGGCTGCTGTCTCATAGACTTTAACTGATGACAGCAGCTTGATGCTATGTTATAACAAATATAGTGTTCATGTTGTAAAAAAGTAGGTTTTACTTTCAGAATATGCAATACACTCTTCCTTCTCATACCACAAGCCAACACCTTAATTGTTTTCTACTTCTAATTCTAAGCACGTCTCTGATTTTTAGGCATCTGACAGTCTATCTTTTCATTAACGCTAAAATTCCATGACTTTAGATCAAGTATACAACAAAAGTCTTGTATCAGCCAAATATGTGAATAAGACCAAGAGAAAAATGGGCAGAACATATGAACTGGAAAGTCATCAAGAGGAAACTCAAAGTGATGCCTTCATTATAAGCTCACCAGCTACCATAACACAAGTGCCTTTGGAGGCTCAAATGATTCATACAGTGGCCCAGAGTCAAAAATGCACAGGCACAGATGTACCCTGTCTGCAGAGATCTTATAACTTGTCATCTACTCAGTTGGTGGCAATGGGTTTTATTTTGCCTTGAATGAAAGGTCTGGGGATCTGCTTCTGTGAAGATGACTGTTAAGAATGCCAAATGGAACAGTTCTACTCTCACACATGTGGGCATTTGTCAGGTAGACAAATTTGAAGGCAAGGGGTTTGGTTTTAGGTAGCAGTTAGTAGAAAAATTAAACATATACATTTTGGTACTCA
This sequence comes from Nesogale talazaci, assembly GCA_004026705.1. Taxonomy (NCBI): domain Eukaryota; kingdom Metazoa; phylum Chordata; class Mammalia; order Afrosoricida; family Tenrecidae; genus Nesogale; species Nesogale talazaci. Next base: position 142,177 of record PVJH01002966.1, read on the forward strand.
TCCAATTACCAAAATTCTACATGTTTGATGATATTGAATACTTAGATGCTGAAAGGGAAACAGATTTTTCATATAAAGTTGGTAGAAGTAGAGTGGAGCAATTCAGAAGACTATAGTAAAATCAAATTTGGCAGTTGAGGCTTTCAGTAAAGATGGTGCAGTAGACAGACACACTGCATGATCCCTCTTTCACAAAACCATGTTAGGGACATAGAGGAAAAACAAAAACGATGGGAATCTCTGAGAAATGAAGAATAAATGAGCTGAACACCAGCAGAAAAAGAGTGAGGGCAGAACCCACATGAAGAGATCACTAGGAGCAGTACAGTCCCACAGGCAAATCCAGGAGCACTGGGGCCTCTCCCATAGGGCAGCTGATCTTGATTGAGGTGGGACAATACCCTACTCTCCACATCCACTGGGTGAATGGGAGAATAACTGGGATTTCACCTAGACTGATGAAAGGACCGCTGCCCCTTTTCCTCTCCACCCCTTGCTATCAAAGTTAGATGGGCATCATGGGACCACCACCGACACAGGAGGCAAACACAAGAGAGACTGAATAATATTGCATCTTCAACAGTGCCCCAAAGTTTGGATAGAATACTGGTCCATAGGTTCATGCTTGGAGATAAAAGTAGCAATTTTCCACCTGGCCACATCTCCTACAGATCTAGTGAAAGTACTGAGAGGTAACTGTGAACTGGAGCTAAAGCAGCTCTGTGGCCTAGAGAATACGTGTGTTTTTCATAGTTCTGCTCTGTGCTTTCCTGTTTTCCCTTTTCTTCTGGATTGTGGCTTGTTAACACCATACACATTCAGGCAGAACCATCCCTGATGACCATAGAGATCAACCTCAGGGAGTCTTGAGAAAGCACAGAGGTAGTTCGAGTTTTGGATTTTGGTCTCAGTATATTTTTGATTATTTGCTTGTTATTTGTATTTTATTAGTTTGCTGTTTGGGTAGACCAAAAGCAGAAGTAAGAACAACAAAAGCCATCAGAAGTGGTATCATCCACAACACCCCATGACAGAACTCCAATGACTAGAGAGATGACTCACTTTTACCCTAGAGCCACCAAACTGCAGTTCTACTATGGGCAACCAGGGCAGACCCTTAATGAGCATGCACTGGAACTGAGAAAGAAAAAGGAACAAACATTTGGTCTGGAGTGTCTCTGTGAGTGTGTCTTTTCGTTAATGTGCATCGTTGTATATTTGTTTTTGTTTTCCTTCTTACCATTCATTTCACTACTCAAAACCCCCTATACCTTACATAGCTACAACCAGTTCACAATGCACAAAAATAAGTGAAAAATGTGAAAGCATATAAAAACTGCCAAAATAAGTCCAGAAGGTTAATATTAAGTTGCTAGAATTCAGTAAAACTTTGAAAGAGGAGAGACATAAAATTGAAGCAACAGGATGCCAAATTTTTTTAGCTTGAAGCCAAGTTTTTTTTAAAGTAAGTCATAAGAATAACCACAGAAAAGAACAAAAATCTAAAAATTGTGGGATACATCATCAAAAGGAGTAACTTATGCCTCACTGACATTCCATAATAGAAAGAAACAACAGCAACAAACCCTAAAAAGCATTCCAAGAAATGCTGGAAGAAAAATTCCTGAACACCATAAAAGAGGAGAAAGTATCTATTCAAGAAGCTGAAAACCCCCCAAACAGGAAAGAACTTAAAAGAAAATCACCAACACATCTAATAATCAAATATCCCAGTACCAAGGACAAAGAATGAATCCTGTGGTCAACCAGAGAAAAATGATCTGTGACAAAGTGTGGAAACAATTCATTTTTAAATTGTGAATACCAGACTAGCCCCAAGAAGTTGGGAATTAAAAAAAGTAACCTAAAAGAAAATGGAAAACTTCATCAAATGAAAGGATAAGCACAAGACCAAGTAGAAATAAAATAGCAGCAAAGATAATAAAAAATAGAGACAAGAAAACCAATAAACCATGGAACCTCGGCACAGAAAGTTATGAAGAGTTTAAAAAAATAAACTACAATATATATGTATATATATGTATATATATACACACACACACAGTGGAGTGTCCAACATAAAAGCAAACAAAAATCAGTAGTGACACTGAATGTATATGGATTATACGTACCAATCAAAAGACAGAGAGCAGCAGAGTAGATAAAAAAATAAGACACATTGATATGATATAAGAAACACACATGAGACAGAAAGGTAACAAATATTTTGAAAATTAAAAAATGGGAAAAATCAAGTTAATGGCAACTGAAAAAAGAGAGGTGATAATAATTAATTGCTGATAAAATAGATTTTGAGGCAAAATCCATGAAGAGAGGCAAAGAAAGTCATCACATAATGACTACAGGGCAATTGACCAAGAATACATAACCAAGCACCTACATTACAGAGTGGAATTGCTCCACAGGGTTTTCAAGAATGTACTCTTTACAAAAGAAATTGCAACTTTCCCCTTATTTTTTATTTTAATAAATCATTTTATTGGGGGTTCATACAGCTTATCACAATCCATACATACATCCACTGTTCAAGCACATTTGTCCATTTGCTGTCCTCATCAGTTTCAAAACATTCCCTTTCCACTTGGACCCTTGCTATGAACTCCTCATTTATTCCACTCCCTCCCTCATGAACCCTTGAAAAATTGTAGATTATTTATTTTTGTCTTACATTGACCAGTGTCTCCCTTCACCCACTTTCCTGTTGTCCACCCCCAAGGGAAAGGGTTATATGTAGATCATTGTGATTACCTTCCCCCATTTCTCCCCATCTCCCCCCACCTTCTCCTTCCCCTCCTGATAGGGATACTCTGAATATTGATCCTGAAGGGTTATCTTTCCTGGATTCCCTGTATTTCCAGCTCTGTCGGTACCCACGTATATGTTCTGTTCTGGTCTAGAGAGATTTGTAAGATAGAATTGGGGTCATGGGAGTGTGTGTGTGTGTGTGTGTGTGTGTGTGTGAGCATTATTGAACTAGAGAGAAGTTGCATGTTTCATCATTTCTATACTGCACCCTGACTGGCGCATCTCTTCCTGAGTCTCTTCTGTAAGGGGATGTCCAGTTGCCTACAGATGGACTTTGGGTCTCCACTCTGCACAATCCCTCATTCACATGATACGTTTTTTTGGTTCTGAGTCTTTGATTCTTGAGACCTAGTCCTATCAACACCTCTTTTTAACATCGAATGCTAGTGGATTCCAACCATTGAATTTTGGATCCTCAAAGGGGTTAACTATATGCCGCTAGACATATTTGCATAATCATATGCAATTCAGTTCAAAAAGTTGAAAGATTCAGATTAAACTCATTTGAAGGCTTCCTTGGAGATATCAGTGAGGAGACTAATATTAGAAAAACAAATAAAGAAGATTACTGTGGCTGTTATGTACTTGTGTGTCAATTTCATGATTGGGAGTCTAGGGGTGGAGCCTAGAGTCAATCTGGAGATAGCCAGTGAGGTCTCTGTGTGGGCATGGCTTTCTCCTGAGAATTCTGGGAAGTTGTGCAGTATTTCTCAATCGGAGAAGACTGACTTGACTCAGTCTCTGAGAGACAAACTACTGACAAAATGAGATGACAGCATTGATCCTGATTTCTGGAGACTGGAGGAGAAGCTACATGGGTTTGCCCTGATGGGACCAGATCTCTGGGCCAGAGAAGCAACAGAGAGACCCCTGCCAATGCTGAGATGCTTCTACGCCAACTGGATACACAAGACTCTGCGCCCCATGGCCTGTGATTGTCCTAGTGTCATTGCATGTGCTTCTTAAGTCGGAAGGATACTTTATAGACTGGTATTTGACATATGGGCTAATATCAGACTTATGACCTTAGACTGGACTGGGTTGTGATGTTTTCTCAATGTTCCTTTCCTCTAGTATATAAACTTTTCCCTTATATCCATATGCATGTCTATGAATTTGTTTCTCTAGTCTACGTTGACTAACACTATTGTTATTTTAATATACTTTAAATGAGAGTGAATTATTCCCTATGTAATTGTGAGGTTTTTCTACTTTAATTCAAGAAGTATATGAATTGTGAGGCAGATATTCTTTGTTGCTTAAATTGATAGGAGTCCTTCACTCTTTCCCAATAGCTGCAGCAATGATGCAACCATCATAACTATCGTGAAGATGGGAGAGACAGAGCAATGTTTTTATTCTGTTCTGCAGAAAGACACCAGGAATTGGTGCCAACTCTCAAGCAACTATCAACACCAGATGGTTACAGGATTGTTCCAACTGATTAAGCTTTTAAATGGCATTGTCTTTGTATATTTTAATTCGAACTTGTTTCATGGAATGTGTTTGTGTATGTATACATATATGTGAGTATATGCATAGATGTGAAATACAGATAATCCATCCAAATATAGTTGTAATGATGTGAGTAGTTCTTTTTAGTGAGCAAATCAGTGGATAATGTGAAGTATACTTCTGCAATGTAAAAACATACAAATGATAGTGAGTAAATCATTTGAAAGTGCACAAGGTACATTCTAAAGTAATTAACATACCTAAAATGAGGGTAGATAGTACACATTTAAGACAGTATCAATATAAAAATATCTTTTTTTAAAGCCGGATTTTATCAAATAATTCCCCAAAGAACAATTTTAGAACATTTCAGTTCATTAATTCTGTATCATTAAATGGATTATAAAACAATTCATCTATTTAATGTTTAATATGTCTTTTATTTGAAGTCTAATATAATTTAGCAAAACAGTGGAAGTGATGATTTAATCTATTTCACTTAATTCTTAATTTCTATAATTTATTATCTATGTAGAAACAATTTTGTCAAATGACTATACAATTATTTTAAATACTTTAGTAATCTCTAAATGTAATAGAAGTCTATTCTTAAAAAAATAAATCTCTTCAAAATGTAAGTATATCTTCCAGCAATATAACAATCATGAATCACCATCTTCACTAATAATTTCTAATCACTGAAGTATAATTGTGATTTTATTTCTATAGAGTCACTTAACATGGGCAGATACCCATGTTATCAATATATTAAACATCAATCAACTAATAATTAATTTGGTATATTAGACAGTCACATTAAGTAAATGATGAATCTGCCAAATTTATTAACAGATGACAAGGCTAACATTAGCATATAATTAAAAAGCTAAGTAGTTTATATTAAGTCTAAGAAACATCTTGTTGTTAAAATTTACTAAGCAAATGACAAACTTCTTAGCATAGTCTGTTGACATTATCAACCAATCTGTATTCAGTTTGATATGAATAAGGTAATGCAAGTTTGCTAATTCTGAAAAAGTGAAATATGTCCCTGGTTTATAATTCCATCAACTCTCTAATCTTATCTTTTTCAAAATTGAAATTTTAGTAATATATTCCGTTAGTGTGTGACTCTTTTTGAAAGTTGTCCTTTAAAAAATAATAGCCTATAATCTTAATAATGATTTTGCATTGTGAAGTAAACCTGCAATGAATTTTAAAAAATGGTTGAATAGCAAATGTTCAGCTCACACATAATTTTCGTCCTCTATTGGGGACATAATGATGACACATTGAGCTGCTAACTGCAAGGTAAGCAGTTCAAATTCACCAGCCTCTCCGAGGGAGAACGCCAGGTTTTCTACTCACATAAAAGCTATAGCCCCCAAAATAATTACATGTATAAGAAATGCAAGAAAGGAAAAATGTTCTAGAGTTAACTTTGGTGAACATTTTACAACTCGTCTTGATGTGATTGAATTATTGAATTGTATGACGTGGATGAAGTGCTGATAAAACTGTTCCAACAAATGAACAGAGTTACGGCCTCTGAAACCTGAAGGGGCATTTCTACCCCTCCTCGATCCAGAAGGCAACTAATTCTAAGAGAGGAGTAGAAACAGGAACCAGAACCTAGAAGGGAGCAATGGACATCCCAACCAATGGAACAAGGCGAGCTGAGTGCTTTTGTGCAGAAGTCTGCTTTGTGAAATGGGGTGCCTCTGGGCACGTGGGCTTGCTAAGCCAAAGAAATGGAGTTGAGCAACTCCTGCTGAGGCTTACTGGCATGGAGAGTCCCTGAGCACGTAGCTCAGGGAGCTGGGCTTGCTCAAACATGGACTGGACACTGATTGCCTTTGGCTGGAGGCTGACAACAGAGTGCTCTGCCCCTTCCCCTCTGGACATCTCTCAGCAGACCCGAAAGTGACGCGTCCTGAGAAACAACTCCATCCTGGACATTTATCACTGGCATTACAGCTTGTTAACTTCCTTAATAAACCATGAGTGATGAAGTATTCTGTGTGTTCTGTGCAGCCATTGCCCTAGATATGGCAACGCTAAAGATTCCATATATAAAACGTGCCCCCCAACAGCACTTTTAAAATTAAGTTTATATACTTAGACAGTTGCAATTGTGCGTTCTGTCCCTTTCCAACGTTTAAACACGATCACTCCTGGCTCCACTTTCCAACTTGCGGGTGGCTTCAATGTGACGGAGAGCCCTGGCAGCAAGGCTGATAATTCATTTGGTTGCTCGCCACAAGGTTAATGCATCAAACACACTACGTTCTCCCAGGGAGAAAGATGACGTGATTTACTCCTGTAGACATTTCCAATACTGGAAATCCTAGAGCACAGCTCTACTTCACCCATTCATGGTGTGAGTCAGATTCAACTGGATGCCAGTCTTTTTTCTTTCTTTCTTTGTTTTATTTTCATTAGGGCAGATCAGTTTGCAATGCTACAAAAATGGCAAGTCACTCCCACAAGAAAATAAGAAAGCAATATGAAATAGCTCAGGAACATAGAACTATAATAAAGGGGTTTGCATTCCAAGCAAACAAAAGTAACCCAAGCGACTGCGATCAAGTTGATCAATTAGTGACCGCAGAGGACCAAGTGGACTTGCCCTTTTCAGTTTCTGAGACTTTCAGTCTGGGCAAGAGTGGACAGCAGCTTCTTTCTCCGAGAGAGTGGCTGGCGAATTCAAACTGCCTATCTTGTGTTTAACAGCTCAATGCATAGCCCACTAGACCACTGGGGATCCGGGGAGTCTACACTAGCCAAACTTAATTCTCCTCTATTTAGCACACATTCTGGAAGGCCAAAATACATTTTCTGTACCTCTCAACCCACGCCATGGCTCTTTGCTGTGCCTCTCAGATACCGTCGAGTCTGTTTCACTCATAGTGACTCTGTGCATGACATAAGGAAGCACTCTCAGTCCTGTGCCATCCTCTTGGTGACTGCTAAGTTTGAACTTAACATTGCTTCTACTATGTCAAGTCATCTTGTCGAGGTCATCTTCCTGCTCTCATTGCCTCTTTTCTTTACCAAGCATGATGCTTCTAAATAGGAAAAGGTATGTTCTTGGATCTGTCATGGATTGAATTGTATTTCCCCAGACATGTATGTGTCAGATTGATTCTCAGTTGTTTGACATAACCAGTCTCATAATGTGATCTTACTCAACCGTCTAATTAGTATGTAAAGGGACTACAGAGGATGCAACATGTTCATAGCCTTAACTCAAGGTAAGAGAAATTTCCCTTGGTCTTTCCTGCGGGACTGTATATTTTATAAACTATGAAGGGAGAGAAATGAGCAGAGAAGGAAGGTCCTGTTATCAAGAAGGAACCAGGAGTGGGGTGTGTCATTTGGAGGTTGCAATTAGAACCTTCCGGACATGGGATGATTCAGGTCAAGAGACAAGGAAATCCCCACATAACACTGGACTGCTAGAGGCTGAAAAGAGACATGGACCTTCCCCTTGAGCCGAAAGAGAGAAAAATCCTATATAGCACTCCGAATTTGTCTTTCTAGTTTCTAAAAGTATGAGCGAGTAAAGAGTAAATACCTGTTTTTACATCCATCCACTTGTTTTATTTCTGTTATCATAGTACCAGATATTGAGACATCAGGCAGACATAGATTTTAATTGTGGTCTAAGCAAATGCTTGACTAGATGTCAAAGTAAAGCGGTGAAAGTCTACCCAGAGAGGGGCACCTTGGAAGACCGGTCTAACAACGACTAACCCCAAACAAAACGAGCAAAAACTTTCCAGGAGCGCAGTTGCACCTGGACTTACAGGGGCTGTCAGAAGTCTGAAAATAAATCTTGGCAGCAACTGGGTCTATTTTTGTGTTTGTTTTGGTTCTGAAACAATAGTAATAGGGAATTAGGCATGTAATCACCTTGATCATCTATTTTTAATTTTTAACCTGTAGGAATCTTGGACATTAGACAGTTGTCCTGAGTGTGAAACAGGATGACCTGGGTAAAAGTATCCCTGGCAGTGCAGGGGCTAATAGAGACACTTCTTCAGTGACCGGATTTTAAGCGGGACATCATTGACTGGGGGAAGAGGTGGGGTCCTTGATTAAAAATGTGGTCTATATGAAGCAACAAAAATGTTCATAGAACACAAAAATAGTATTGTAATATATTTATTTAATTTTAAAATGCCACAGGACATGGGACAAATTGTTAAAAAGTGGGATGTCTGGTCACCCAAAAAATGATTAATGGTTACTATCCAAAATAGCTCCCAAATCTTCTCAAATCCTGCTTCTTATACCAAACAGCCAGCTGCTGTTGCTTCATTGTACACTGCCATCCAGGCTCCTCTGAGGCCCACCGTCATTGGCCCAGAGCCCTCTCAACCCTCAGGAAAGGTTTCCTCGAAATGTCTTTTTTCCTACCAGCTGCTGCTTTCCTTTGTTCAGCTTCTAGCCCAGCATTAGCTGCTTTCTCAGGGCCGCTTTTCTTTTCTCCTCTGCAGAGCAATCACAGGCAGCTGCAAGCTAATTAACCCCTCCAGGTGTCGCCCCTTAGGTGGAAATGACCAGGACACACGATGGTAAGACTATGTAAGAGGTGTCATTATTTTGCCCCATTTTCTGTGGCCTCATTGTAAAAACCTCTTTTAAAAAAAAATCACTTCATCCCCAATTAGAAAAATCAGTAAAAGACATTCTTTCAAAACCAACTTAGGAGAGATAGGGAAAAAAAAAAAAAACGCAACCAACCAGGTAAGTTTTGGAAACTTGCCTGAGCTTTATCAAGGGGAATAAAAAAGAACACATTTCATAAACTTGGTCTATTTTCTTATTAATTCACATTGTTTTGATATTATTTTTGTTTTTGTCTACCACTTTCCTTTTAAAAAATCAATGGGAAAAATTCCTGTTTAACAATTGTCTCTTGAAATCTAGCACTACGTTTCTGACTAGTCAAAAAACCAAGATTGCAAATCTCTCCACCTCGCAAGCCCAGACTAAGCTTTGAAAAGCGAAAATCGAAGTCACTGCCTTGCAGCCAATGTGGCAGCCCATTGTGACCCAGAGCACAGAGTGGGACGGCGCTTGGGAATTTCCAAGACTGTAACCCTAGGGGAACCGAAAGCCCCATCCTTATTCTTTAGTCATCAGTCTAGCTTTTCATAAGAAATCAACTTATCATCAAGAGTATTTTTTGGGTGGGGGGAGAAAATTATTTCTAATAATCAATTTACATATTAAAATATTTTTAAAATATTTATTTTAAATATTTATTTATTTATTTTAAAATATTTCCCTCTCAGTATTTTGTAGAACTTGACGAGTTTTTAACTATTGGTTTTGAAACAAACTGCTATTGTGGTCAAAATATACATAACGAAGCATCTGCTATTTTGGCATTTTTTTACCTGCACAATTCCAAGACATTAATTATGTTTAGGAGGTTCCTATTAAGGGTGATAAAAAGAAGGAAATAGATAATAGTGATAGTTGTACAGCAAGAACAATAAAGAAATTTTTATTTTATAATAAGCTGAGCATAGTGTCTAACAGTTAAATCAATAGTCGTCTTAGAGTGCACTGTGCCTCATAGTGGACCCTGTGCATGTCAGAATAGAATTGTACAACATTAAGTTTTCAATGGAGGACTATTTTAAGGAAAATCTCTGGGTAAAATTGGAAATTAGCAGCTGAGAGCATTAAATATTATATTGCCTGTGACTGAAGAATGCATGAACTATAGAGCGCTAGCTACCCATGAAACAGTGCTTTAATGTGGTGTTTGTCTAGGTCACAACTTACAAGATTTTCCCAGAGGATTTCTCTCTTCAAAATGTTTTGATTATATGCTGTTTGGATGAAATCAAGCGAGAGAAGCAGTTTAGGGTGGGCACGTTTTCATTGGGTTGCCTTGAAGTCCCAGGTTTGCTTACTACTGTATGGCTGGGGTTTTGTTCACTATCACCACACACCATTTCTCCTTTGGTAAAGTGAGGTTTCTCAATTATATGGTTTTCGTTTAAAAAATGCCCAAATTATTTGCTTAAATGCCAAACATTAATTTGTTTGTAATATGATGGGTAGCAATTTGGGCTGAGGTCCAATGGGCGATTCTTTCTCTGCTCTCACCTGGTGTCACTCCTTGGAGGGGGTAACTGGGTTGAATGGGCGAGCTACACTCATTCTCTTGCATTCCTCATAGCTGAGACATAGTTAACAGTTGGGCTGGCTGCTTGGTGGGAGCTTCAGTTTCCCTCTCAGTATTCTCTAGCTTTATTATTGTTAGATCTTGTGAGTCAGTTCCATCTCTCAGTGACCCTATGTCAAGAGAAATAAACAATGACTGGTCCTGAGTCGCGCTCACAATTGTAATGTTTAAGCCCATCGCTACCAAAATTGTGTCATATCATTTTGTCAAGGGCCTGCTTCTCAATGCACAATGTCCTTTATAAAGCACAATGTCCTCTTCCGGGAACTAATATCTTTTGACAAATATCCAAAGTCCAGGAGATAAAATTGCCATCTTTGTCTCCAAGGAAAATTCTGGCATATTTCTTCTAAGAAAGAATTGTTTGCTCTTTTGGAAATCTATGGTCCTTTCAATATTCGTTGTCAATACTAGAATTCACAGGCTGTGAGTCTTCTTGGGCCTGCCCTATTCGGTGTTCAACTTTCACATGAACTTATGATTGAAAATATCATGACTGAGGTCAGGCACACCTTAGTCCTCAACGTGACATGCTTATTCCTCAGCGTTTATGCATTTACCTAACGCAATGCATCATTTGATATCTTCACTGCTGTTTCCATGAATACTGATAGTGAATCCAAGGAAGACACAATCATTGGCCACCTTACATGTTTTCCCTTCATTTATCAACAGATTGCCTATTACTCCAGTTGTGAAGATTTCTGATTTCTTTACAGTATGATGGTGACCCATATTGAAGGCTGCAAGCCTTCATCCTTATACAAGTGCTTGCACCTTCCCTACTTTTCACCATGCAAGGTGGTGTCACCTGCATTTTGTAGACTGTTAGTAAGTCTTCTTACTACCCTATTCCCACATTCTTCTGCATCAAGTTCAGCTTCTTTGAGTGTTTGCTCAGCATACAGATTGACTAAGCAGGGTGAGAGTGTACAACCTTGACACTTTTCTTGATTTTAAACCATACCACAGACTAGACTATGCTTTTTAATAGTGGTCTTAAGGCAATGCTCTTTTTCACTTCTCTCAAAAATGGTACTATTCTCTGGCTCAAAAAGTAATTGGACTGATATTCAGTGTTTGGATTCTGATTCCCAGACAAGTTCTTCAATAATTAAGCTCTACCCTATTAAAGAATACTTATTTGATTAAACCTAGTGAAGACCAATTGGACTCTAAGTCAAACCTATCCCTCATTTTTCATCAATTCCTTACTTAGTGAATGGCAGATTCAATGAACACAGCCAGTATATTTATAAGCAATAGCAGAAATGAAGTGATTCTGGGGAGTTTGCCTCCAGTATAATCCTTCTTTTCAAATGATCTGTTTAAAGTTTTAAGGAGGTTTGACCCAACAAGGGAAATTGATTGACATCCTTTATAGACTAACTAATGTATACAGAATTAGAATAATTTTGGTGACCTTTGAGCCTCCTCAGTATGAAG